>CM060846.1:320190511-320260511 GCA_030762175.1 Metallyticus violacea | reverse complement strand
TACGTATAATAGTAGATAATTATTCAATTCCAAGACATACCGTTGACTAGGCATTGTCTTCCACTAAATTAGGCGAATGACTCTGGCTATTTTCACATTTTAATATGCAGTTTGACCACTTTGGTGGTCTAGTAGTAGCATTTGCGACTGCTAATCCGGAGGTCTTGGGTTCAATTCTGGGCCAGATCAAGCTGTGTAGATAAGGTGGTTTTTTCCAAGTTTTTCCTTATACTGAAAAGATGAATGCCAGGCGCCACAGATTTCGAGCTTATTTACACCATCTCATTTGTACATCATCAGTTCATTTTATTTATGTATAGGTTTAGAAGCATCACAATCATATCACCTTCAATATCATCTCTACTGGTACAACGTAGCGTCGCCCTATGAACCTCCCGGCCTCAGAAGTCCACTGCACCAACATGCCAGGGGAAATGTCCATAAGTTTATGAGACAATGGGTTGGATTTGAAACTGAAACAGGCACTGTTTTATTAAATATAATAGCGTGATGAGAAAAGTTATTTCTACCAGTGAGCAGGATTGCAGCTAGTTAATATTGAGTGTTATTCTCTAATTAGTATCCATCTTGTGTTTACAAAACATATAACTTCGCTTTTAAATCATCGATTTTTCCTCTATGTTATCCATTAGAAATGTTACTAAAGCTTGTTTTTAAAACACCGTCGATTAAAATTGTGACACATTTTTTACAATGACCAGTTTTGGAACTTAATGTTGATGACCGCTGCTTGCCTCTAGTCATAAACTATAACTGCAAGGAGGAGCTTGATCTATCCCATATGTATCGTATATAATGTCTCTCTATACATCTATCATAAAGATACAATTTTTTATACTATGAAAAAGTTAGCAAAGCAAATAGAGCTTGAAACTGTAAGGTTGCAGAGCATTTGCAAGTAGTAAAGGAGTTTGCCACGATAATGATTAACGTCATAGCTACATGCAATATGTTCAAGTGTTTTAAGACTCAATGAACATACATCAAATTGCAATGTATCTATGACGTTAATCATTATCGATGCCTAGTAACCTCATATTGAAGCGTTTGTTTACGGTAAGGTATTATGTTTTCAGTCCTATTGACCATTCTATCTTTGAAGTTAATGTCTGCAAATCTATGGCGAATCATCCAAAACAATGTGTTCCTGTTCTTGATGTGCATGCTTTTTGACTACCTTCCTACTCTTAAAGTGTTCGTGCGTATATTTTCCACATCGTGTGTACTTTATTCCATTAAGCGGCACTAATGTACGATGCCAAATTGTTTATTGCACACCAGTCAATGGATAGGAGATTACTATGTCTTTCATAATAATTCCAAAAGCTGAACATTCGCAAAACTACATATCAGAAACTACAAACACATGCGACGTTATTTTGACTTGAATAATTACCTGAAGATAATGTATAGAAATAAAAACTGAAGGAAGGGTAGGCATAGTCACCAATATTCATGTATTTCGAAGTTACCGTTGTAAATATATGGTGTTAAAACTTCAACTAACAAAGAAAAGAGAATAATTAAGGTTCTAAAATCTGACTAGTATTCCAGTAAGCAAAGAGCTGTAGAAATAGGACGTTCACTGTGTGTTGTGAATAGTGTTCTTAAAAATACGGAAAAAAGGAAATACAGAACCATAACAACAAATAAAAAGAATACGTTTTCATATAAGTACCATCAGCAAATCCCAAAATAAGTACATTTAAAATGTGTCCTCACATGCTGTTCAAACAGCACAAATCAAAAGTGAAAAAGTTGTATGTAAAATCTTGATACTTTTTTTAGTCTTTTTCACTTCACAAGGCAAAAGGTGATATGACTTTCGTTATTTCTACCAGTAAATGAGAATATGCCATTCCATGACATTTCTTAGTTCGTACCAATATTTTGTATGCAAAACAAATATTTAAGTATTTATCAACAGTTTGTTGCATAATGTTTAACAGTCAAATATAAGGGTCAAACACTATTCCTAATATATTAGGTCATCCAATTTTCTGAAGACAGACGCCGCAGCAGACTGGGCAATAGGACATTCCTCAAAGTCAACCGCACCATACAAGTCCGGGGCGGGTGAGGTTTACCAAACTGCTATGTTGGCCTTGAATCTCGCGTCATTCGTTGTCGTTTCGTCAAAGAAACAACTTTGTCTAATTCTTCAATAAAATCTGCTAAGAATATCTACTAAATGGAAAATATTAAACCTAAATATTCTATTCCACCAAAGATTATTCATGATTTGTATGCTCAGGAGTCCGTTCATGGTATCAGGAAATAAATTTTAAGATAAATTCCCAGATGACCAAGTTCCAAACTGTATTGTGATTCATTAATTAATAGTGTCCACGCACACTTTCGACGAATTAAAACACAAAGTCCGGTAAGAGATCAATTTTATTTCTCAAAGAGAATTAAGAAAATGTATGAGTAATTTTATAAGCAGATGCCAGAATTGTGTGAAAAATGAAGGCAGGCAGTTTCAGCTTCTCATTGCGTAACATGGATTAGGGCATAAATTTTAAGTGCATTATAAGTTGGCTATCACCGTTGTGTTTCACTGCATGCCCTGATTCCAATATAGCACGGTTGGTCATAAGCGAAGCCGTGCTACAAGTACAAGTGCAAGTCCGCCGCTGCGTTTGTCATCAGATAATTGGGTGACCCAGTATTTGAACGGTACAGGGGAAGGAGGGGAAGAATAATCAAAATTGAGTTATTTACTGGGAGACTTTTAAAAGCGTTATTGTAAAAGATGAAGAATATAGCTCAGTAAATAAATACAGTTTTAAATATTTCATACAGGTTATGAAAGGGGAAAGATCGCACTGATAAGATATTAATCATTGCGCACGATCGAGGACTTCTAGGGGGGACTATTTAATGCCATTGTTAAACATCTGGTTCAAAAGAAAGAGATTTTACAGTAAGTGGTGTGATTTCTAAGAAATGTAAAAAGGCAGTTCTAGTGAATTTGAACGAAAGCTAAAAAGTAAAGAAAAGAAAGAAGGTTGGCAGAATTTCTGATATAAGTGAATAAATTAAATACTTCAGCAATGTATTAACTTTCTTCTCTATTATCTTCTTTAATAACACCCAATTAATTTTTACAGTTCAATTATCAGACGATATACTTTAAATGTTTCAGTATTATTTTTACTTTGTTGGGGTCACAAGATGTGCAAAAAAGGTTCATGAAAGCAAGTTATTTTCTTGCTGTCTATTATACAGGCTTTTTATTTTTAAAGTCATCATCTACAGTACGGATTTTTTTTTTCATTCCGCTTTCAAAAAGGAAAGGACAGTATATTGCTATAAGGAACCTCAAATGCACCCGTATCTTGAAGATTCTGGATCAATGATTTCGGGTTTTTGGAGCACTTTACAAGTTGGCAACCATACTTTGTTCTTTTCTTTGACATTTGGGAGACAAATCATTTTCCTGTTGAGGGAAGTGCTTGCAAACACGCAAACTATGTACGCTTAGTAAACCTCCTGGCCAAAACGCGCAAAGGAAACTTAGTATTCACGCACAAATTTATTTTAAAGGGAGCCAGTCGATTCGTTGTTCGTTCCGGGATTGTATCTTTGGGAAGCCTCAAAGCTTCCTTTGTTTTTATTTCCACTGTGGCAATAGAGAACAAAACAATGAAATTGCTAAAGTACAGATAACACAGTGAGAACTTTGCATGACCAGCAGCGCCCGGAGGACGTGTGAAACACATCACGAGAAGTGTTTGGGTGATTGAAACCTTCCTCGCACTTACTGCGATATTCGATAGAGAATACAGAGCGCTGGGGGCACCTGGAGATACCCTTGCGCCATACTGCACTTCTGTATCTTGTCCCATGATCTCAGGCACTCCCCTTAAAGATGCTCTCTTGTCTCGGGTATCAATTGAGGAACTGCAGAACAATGTTGCACAACAAGCACGTCTCCTTTTTATGAATTCCCGGTAACAACATTCAAGTAATCTCCTTGTATATATATACGATACTTCCATCCGTTCTTGCTATTAAATAAGACACAAAAGACCAATAATTTTCTCAGTACATTTAATATACTTTGAAAAAGAAATACTTTCGATAGAAAAAGCCTAGGATACTCTTCCTTTCCATTCATACTCAAATGTGAGGTTTACCTAACGCTTTATCATATTAACAGAACCTTCTATTTTGTATTTTTTTTTTTTCTAAATTTGTTGATCTAAAGACTGGAAGAATAGAAAACCAAGACCCTGAACTTCAGATGGAATTGTGCGAGCTCCACATTGACTATTTGTTTGCTATGTAAACGCCTGACAATTACCGTAATATTCACAACATGTTCTTAAATGTTACTTCTACTTTTTTTTTTTTTTGTAAATGTGAAGACGTAGTAATATTTTTCATAATAATATAAATAATAATTTTAAAACTAAATGATGACCATCTACACATTTGGGGGGGGGATCAGGTCCGTGACTGAAAAGCAATTATACCATGATGATTTAAATGAACACTTTGCTCAAACATGGAGAGGAGTCACTGAATAGCTGCTCGATCCCAAAGTGTTAATTCAATGGACTTTTTTTTTAACATGTGATGACTTTTATAGTCCTTAGTTTATGAAACTCCTGTGCCTGATATGTTCGTTCTGAGAGAGTGCTTTCAAAATGGATTTAAGCACACAGGAAATTATACATTAAATTTTCAACAAAGTATGCTAAGTGGATGCACAGGGGAGAAGGGCACTTGAAACAATTGAAGCATATGTTGTTTAATTTATCAGTTGCACTATTTGTTGGTTTGTTAGAAGTGAAGTCAGATAACTCTGAAACGAATGATTTCCAACTATTCAAGAAAATATTTTTTCGCTCTCGCCAGTTGACATCAGACATGCTTTAAGAGAAGAGTTCTTAAGCAATGGAAGGGCATTGACCAGGCTTATTGGCTTAAACCTGCAATATCCGAAAAGAACCTTAGTAGGTGGATGTTAAACGCAAAGTCTCATAAATGTTATTCCTGACAGCTGGGATTTTCTTCTATCTGTTACAGAGTTATAAAAGCTGTATCTGTTGTAAAGTTTTAAAAAGAGAAAATGTGGCTACGAATATTTGACGTTTCGGATGACTTGTATATAAAGTTTGAGGAAGGTAAGAAATTCCGTTCTGGACCAGTACGACACTTAAGCGTGCGTGTTGTCAAGACAACCTCGTGCGAACACGCAGAACCCACGCCAAGTGCGGCCGGAGACTTATTTTGATAGGTCTTCTCCCGCAACAATGAGAAGGTGGGGTGTATTGTGCTTCGCTTTCCGTCTTCTTCTTCGTCGTTTTCCTCCCGTTTCTATCTCCACCCACTTCCTAGCTTTCCTCATCCCTCATTCACCTTCAGTCTAACATGAATAATGACCATCTTAGTCATCTAAAAAGTTCCAATAAGAAACGACCATTTCCCCAGCATATATTTTAATATAAAGGACCTGCCTCTATACTGCCTGCCATATTTTTCAAGCTTTCTGTGTACCACATTTGGATATTATACAATGGAATAGTATTTAGGAGTCATGGAATCACAAGGTTCTGTTTCGTATGCACCGGACCGATATCATGGCACTTCGTAGAATTAAAGTATTGTTTCGTCTCCTAATAATGCAAAAGTACTAAATACTGGAATTTGGTTGCAACTTCATCTGTCATCAACTTGGCCTACAACTTAGCAGTCCTTGGGCTACAACACGATCATAAGAATATGATAAAGCATGACAAGATGAGTATGGTTTCTTGTTTGTTGCTGAAAATGTTTTATTTATAACACGTATATAAGCCAGTGATCTCATACTGTGTAAGCAAGAGAAAATTTCATTTCATACAATATACAAATATTCGAATCCCAAATTTTAAAAATGTTTGCACATGAATTCAGTATACTTTTTCCCTGAAGTCTTTATTTGTAGGTGTCTCCATCATAACTCTGTAAGATATCCAGTCTTTGGGACTTTTTTTGGAAATGATGCGTAACTACTGGAACACCCATCTCTTTTGACGCACATTTGAGGAAATTGTGTAATCATTTCCTTCGTTGAAATCTAGTGTCGAATCTTATGATTTCATCCAAGACTCTATAGCATTTTTTCATTATATTTTCAAGAGTGATTGCAAACTGTTGGTCAACACCTGGCACCATGTTGTTTTCAAACTTATGTCTAATTCTAGTGTCCATTACATTAAAATATTCATTACTTTAATAGCTTATCAGATGTTTTTCTAAAAGATTACTGTATATTTTTTACAGCTGCACGTTTACTCCAGGCCCAACATACTCACTGACACTCGCAAGCAAACTTTACCACTAGATGTTTGCGCCAACTACAAAGTTACGATTGATTATACGACAAAATAATAATTACCATTATATTTAGGATAGCTTAATTGATCATACTGTAAAGTTTCATTGAAAACGTCCTGGTTCAACCGAAACGGTTCCGTCGTCAGATACAAATTTATTTTAATTTTAGACTACTTTACCATGTTAATTTAACAATACTAATAGAAAATTAAATCTGAAAACATACACCCCTGTTGAAACTTTAGAATACAGTTTATTTGCAAACCTTGTCACTGCTTCACCTATGCCTCCAAAAATATGAGTATATCATTATGTTAGAATTTCAGAAGCGTCATCGTCAGGGGTGCTCCACGCTGGTAGTACAGTAATGTTGTTGTTGCACATAGGATGACGTAACTTCAGGAATATACATGAAAGTATGGCAACGATTGTACCTCTAAGGGATATTTGCTTTATTGCTAAGTCTTTCTCAGGAACTGAAGAATCATTTATATGCAGAGAAAAACGAACCATTAACACTGTTTTATTATATGCACGAGTGAACTGACATTCAACAATTACCATTTTAATCGCCCACGATTGGAAGGCAATAAGAATGGGCCCGTTTGACCAAAAATTATGCTTATCAGTTTCAGCTCCCGTTCTCGGAATGTAGAATTGTTACGTGGTTTGGCGGCATTTACATCTTCATGATTTATTCGCTTCCTACACTAATACACATCACACTCGCGAAAATATTGACGATTATATTTGTATTAACGCCCGTATTGCGCTTGGTTGAAGTTCTGAAGTCAAGTGCCGTCCGCCCGAGACGGGCAACACGTCACTTTTCGGAAGCTATCTTTGTCCCGCGATCATTCAAAGTCTAAAAATTTAAGTAACGGTTGACTCTCTTCTAGCTATGTTATGTACCACGAATTCTCAGCGTCATCACGCGATCATGATTCACCTTCTAATTGCCTTCCACGCTCAACAATTGGTTAAAGTTTCGTTAAAAAGAGATCATGATTTTTCATTTGCTCTGGCCATTTCTTACGTTGTAAAAGTTTTCCTATATTGTCATTTTCCATGAGTTATCGTGCATAGCAATATATTTAACTTAAATGTCATATACAGACAAGTTTTCCTTATAAGCATGGCATACATTTAATTTAATATTTTAATATAAATCAAAATATTTACATAGTAACATGACAGGGAATCACTGCTAAATAGCGTTTCAGAAGCATGCAATCAAATGGTGAAAACAACACAAGAGTAATATTAGTTGATCTTTACGTGTTTATAAGCTCACAACACACTACAACAAATTCACAGAACTGCTCAAGTGCATTATTAGTTGATAAAGGTTAATAATAATGATAATTAAAACAATATTTGTTTTAAGTATGATTCGGGAAAAAATTGTAATTCGATCCTAGAACATGGGCAATGGAAGTTCGGTCTTACGCACTTATGTTCTGTTACTGAGCTACCCCCAACCTTCCTCATCTTTCTTCTTAGATTGAAGGGTTTAGTAGGCTCCGGCTAAGTGCCCCAGGTTGGCAACAAGCGATTTGTTGTTGACGTCGAGTGGCCTCACGTTATGGTGTCAATTTTGAAGCGGTTTAGTAGATTCATTATTGTTTGCTTCGGTGTTGCCCACGCTTCAATGGCAACAATTTCTCAGAGTGAATTCTGCTATTTTCGTACTCAACAGACTGGGAGAGAAGTTCAAAGCACGCAATGCGACATAATATGTATTGGTACTTTAATTATATTCAAAATGTGTCGCGTCTTCTGGTGTGTTTGCTTACGATAAGCTTGGCTACGTCTAGTACAAATTTAGCGGAACTTAGAAGTGAAACTGAGTTGCGTGAGTCGCGGTATATATCAAAACTGAGTTCCTGCGTTGGAATGAGAATAAAAAGTGCTTCTTGCCATGAGTGAAACTTACATATGAGTGCCGTAGTGTGTGAAACTGCTTAACTGATATTTCTCGGCCGAGTGTCAACTTAAATATTTATCTGCCTAAATGGTGTATCAGAACTGCGTGCCCAAGTCCGAGGTAAACTTGTTAAATGCATATGAGATGATTCTGTGAACTGCGTGCCTCAGCAATGTCGAACATATAATGAGACAAAAGACTCCTTATATATTAAATTCAAATCAAGAAATCGTTGGCTTCACTAAGGCAGGGGACTCACAGGCATTCGCAATCTTCGTACATATTTTTAAAAGTTCAAACATTCATTTACTATTGGCTAATTCAAGTTTACATGCCATTCGTGCCATTCGCCATTTTTTAAAGTTTAAAACATTTTGTTGACATTGGATAGTTTAAAGATTAATTGTGGAACAGCCTGTTGAGTACAAAGACCAAATTAATTTAAAAGGTCCTTCAGTTTATTAACCCTTCAACGGCAGTCCTTTTAAACTTAGCATCACACCCGACCTACCGTAACGGAAAATACCAAAAATATTTCTATTTTGTTTATGTACAATTCACATGTTAACATTATGCTGTATTACACACACACACACACACACACACACACACACACACACACATATATATATATATATATATATATATATATATATATATATATGATATCTACATTACTATTTACAATGCATGAAATTAGATTTGAAACATGCATATTATATTTATATTTCAGTGAGGGTGGACCATGATAACTGTTCAAGATGTTGAAAATCTCAAATGTTATCTCAGCGAAACAAGTACAAACCTTAGCGGTTAATTTCATTCCCTTTCCAACTATTTTTGGGTGGGAAAGCAGATTGCACACGTTCCATTATTTAGTTAATGCGTTTAATTGTAAATGAGAATTATGTATAAATAACAAACTTATTATATAAAAGTAATTCATGATGAAGCATTGCTCTCAGGTATAAAGAGAATAAAACATATAAGCATAGTCTCATACACAACAGATATTGATACTAAGTACATGAGTTACATACTTTTCTAGTTCATTGTTAATACAACAAATTTGAATTACTATTGTAACAAGTAGTACATTTAAAAATGGTCGCAAGAAACACGTGTGTCATCCATAAGCTTCTAAATAGCAGGTACCAAGAAATTGGTTGCGTTTCTAAGTCTGACCGCCGCCTCCATAATAAAAGTTGCCCTCTTTCTTATATTTCTGTAGATGACCAGACGACAGTACATGAGCTACACATTTTTTCACAAATCACGTACCAGAGCAATAAAACGTGCTAAATTCCAGTTTGAAGTAAAGGATTTCGAACGTGCTCGTGTATCAAATTCATTTAGATGGAAAAACCACACTCCGCTAACAAAATTGCCTCAGTTCTGACCAATAATGAAAGAGATTTTTGCTAAATATTAGATCATGTGATCTGTTAAAATTTTTAATCACAAGAAACTTGTAACAATACCGCACTTAAGCATCTTTAGCATGAAAACAGGTTTTACATTAACACCTAATTGTTATTTTCAAGTTACAGTTGAAGGTGCGTTTCGTGCTCTATTGATTTATTTATGGACACTCTTTAACCTTTCGTGCTCTACCTTTTCGGATAATGTGAATGAAGGTTGTAAATATTTTCAATTTTAACCTGTGACCGATAACCGCACATTTTGTCGTATTTGTAAAGAGAGTTTTTTTTCGAGGTGGAAATATCTCACAATAGTAGCAGCTTAAAGAAACATATCATCTCAGTTAGTAAAAGTGTTTTTCTTAACATCCTAACAAAACATTCGTGACAGTAAAAGTGTAGCAGTGAAGATGTAGCAGGGACAATTTTGAATACTTTCTTTCGTTATCGTTATCACCGCACTACTCGAATACGAGTCAACTAAACTTACATATTTTCAGAACAGTAAATGAAGATTTAAACCAGGATCTGATAAATTAAATCTTAGCACCAGGAAAATAGCATACATGATACACAAAGGGACCCAGCAATTGTCAAGATGATAGATATAAGGAGTTAATTCGGTACCTTCAACCACTACAGATACTGATTAATATAATTTTAAACTTGTTAAGTGTTTCAAAACAAAAAACTGTGAATAATGAAATTCAGATAAATGTTTTTAATGTATCAATACTCTAGAAATCAAAATGAGAAATTTGTATTTTATTTTATGAAAATATGAAAGTGTCGAATATCGAGAAAATTAGGTATTGATACATCTCTAATAAATAAGGAATAAAAATAATATTAAAAATAAGAACAAACTAAATAATATTTTCTAGAAAAGAAAGTATTACAGTACTAATTCTATAACGAGTTATTAAGGATTTCAGCGACGTCACCAAATTTAACATATGATTAAATAAGCTTGAAATAAGAGTGTAGATGAGC
The DNA here is from genome assembly GCA_030762175.1 of Metallyticus violacea. Classification (NCBI taxonomy): domain Eukaryota; kingdom Metazoa; phylum Arthropoda; class Insecta; order Mantodea; family Metallyticidae; genus Metallyticus; species Metallyticus violacea. The sequence goes on along the minus strand of CM060846.1, from coordinate 320,249,819 downwards.
TTCGCTAATTAAGCCTTTCATGCCGGATCACTGGTAATATAAATTTTGACTATGAAGAAGGAATGTTGGTGGGGGACGGAAATTGAGCTGTATGGGTGCCGCGGTAGATAATTTGCGCCCGAAGATCGCAGGTTTCGCCACAGCTGCTACAGATCACCCACTCTCTTCTTCGACGAGAGTCTCTCGAAGGCGTTTCGCTGTGTTTTGGCGGCTATGTGCCAGCTGGGCCTGAGTGGAACGGTATTCCGAAGGTAACGACAAATGACGCTTCGTTATATACTTTGCAGCAATAGTTTATCTTCTAACGTGAGTAACCGGGTGAACTCACGTCTCTCGTCGAAACACAGCAAGCTAATCTTGGCAAACGTGTATATTTATTTCGCTAACTAAAAGGCGTCGGTACTTAGTACTTAGGCCACTTTTCCGTTAATTCCGCGCGACGGCAGGCACACGTATTTGGGCCAGGAAAATTCTGAGACTGCTCCGTTTTAGGAAAAATGTAGCCCTTTTATACACAATATCAAACGACGCCATCTGTGTGCAACGGTGCAAAATACTCCCGCCAACTTTGTGTTAACGTGTATGATTGGTGAGTGCTTTCCTCACTGAATTCCAATTCTATTCGCTGGCAATTTTGTTCAAGCCACATGCTTCGCTATTCGTCAGTAAGATGAATTTAAACAGATTTCATACGTTACTGTCAATGACTTTTTCTACTCCGACACGTGCAAATTTGTCGGCCACAGGCCAGTTTATGCCCTGAGGCAGTGGCATTTTTCAACCCTAGCTACATACCAAAAGGGATTACTTTTGCATTGTGTGACTTTTGCCAGTTTTTCGGCTTTCAGAGAGAGGCGAGAGCTTTCCCTTACCCACTTACAAATTCTTTACCCGTTATTCCTTAACTATTACAAAAAATACCCTTTATGAATGCAATTAAATGCTATTCAATATTAATTCTACATACGTCATTAAAGTTCCTCCACTGGAAGAAAATGCATAACATAATTGCACCTAATTACAGAGTTGCTGATTCTACAATTATAAATACTGATTATTTAATTACTCTATAATTGACCGGGAGCCAGAAACAGCTTCAAGCTATAGACTTGCTGAAACCTAAACCGCCATGAAACGATACGGTAATGAACACGGCCTCCTTGGTATAGTGGTCTAGTGGTGCTGACTCCTGACCGGGAGGACACAGGTTCGATCCTTGGTATCTCCTTAGAAAGCTTTTAAGTTCGGGAGGTCTGGACGGAATCCACCCAAACTCGTAATGACAATTAGGTAGCTGGCTGATAGACATGTAGCGGCTCATATCAAGAATGCCACGTGACAGCGGCCGGTGAGTAACGGCAAGTCCTGCAATGCTGTACTCTGTTTGCAAGACGAAGACAGAAGCAGCGGTCCTGATGTAGGCCTTGGCCATCAGGAGTTAGTGGGATCGGGTTTATATATATGAACATAATCCATTTGATGTCATCCACCTTAGAGGTGAACATGCCGCGATTTACATATTACACTGGTATACCATATACTTTGCGATTAATTAATTTAGAATATGGTTGTCAAATGTTACCTAAGCTATTGTTTTTTCCTGCTACGGTCTACTCATATGTACCTTATAGTAAATTTCGAGACTTAAATCTTAAAACAAAACAAGTCAGATGAAGAATTGAGCATAAAATCCTGCAGACAATTATAAGCACTTGTAAAAATGAAATCGTCAACATATACATCCTTTGTGTTTACTTCTACTGGATTTCAATATTTTTTTCTCCGATATATATTTTGCAGAACTTTTCAGGCTTATGACAGAATGTGAAAGTCAGATGAAAGAAAATATATAGAGAAAACATAAAAATACATAATGAGAAAAATTAAGGTTGTTTCTGGCCTATGCTAAAAAATTCAAACAGTTTTAACCTGTGAAAAACCGTGTCTAAACAGCGGCGAGGTTTTATGTGAAGACCTCAAAGCACGAGTTATCATTTTTGCATTGAAGTTTCTACAGTGCGAAGTACAATGATACCCATTAAATTACATTTCTCTTAACAGGCTTTTCAGAGATTGTCGCAGTTGCCGGTCTTCTCCTTCTAAGGGTCCTTTTCAATAACCAAATTTGCAGAAACCCATTGGCGAAGCATCCGGTGACTTAACATGGATGTCGCTGTTAAGGATGGAACGTATTCCTGTTTCACCCCTTTTATATCCTCCGAAAAGTGTGGGTTAAACCAGACGTATGACTTAAATGTTTATTCACGTGTAGCTTTATTAGGTTCAAATTCCAATTATATGGTGTTCACAGTTGTAATTGTGGTTCCCAATTTCACTGAAATTACTTTCTGTTTACTGGATCCGGACCAAAGAGCCTACGATTGGTGTCTCGTCGTGAATTTGCTTGTTTCTTGCCCTCTGGAATAAGTTTTATTCTGACCTTACCTGTGAAGTCAGCCTTTTAAATTCCTTGATAATCTCGAAATAAATATTATTTGGGCTTCGAAAAGGGCATTTGTGCACCCTTTTTAGAATGTTTCTATTTTCGGTTCCAATTTAAGGAGTAAGCACAGGAGCACGCAGCAGTGCACTAGTTACGAGTAATTTACACTAGCGAATTTAGATTCGCTTCCGTATATTTAAGTGTGACGCTACTGTGAACTTCTTAACTATAGATTACAAGGAACCGTGCGTAGTTTTGCCCAAGTGTATCATTAAATTAATGCTATAAATGCTAGTTCATGCATTTTGTATTCATTTCTTTCGTAATAATGTAGCCCACATTATGTTAATAAATAAATATTTTAGATACTTTCTATTTTAGATAAAACTTTATGAAAATGAAGTTGAAACATCACCTCACGTTAAAAGAAGTGTAAATAGTCTATGAAATAAATGAACCTCTGCGCAATCCATTTTATAGGTTGTTCCTGAACGGAGAATGCATGTTAAATACAAAACATATTTACTTTATGTATAATGTTTGTTTCTTTAATGGCCAATGCTATTTTTATAAGTTACAGTTATATGTAACAGATTATAGATGGCAGTATAGTATGTCTCTTTCGCAAGTGTCTAGGTAAGTCATTTTATCCATTTTGCTGACCTGATTTCTTTCTCTACATTTTTCTGTTATTTATCCATTTGGAAACCTGCATTATATATCGTTTCACATACACTTCCAGCTATATATTTAGAGATATTTTTCCGCATTTTCACTTTGGTAAATAGGATCGTAGCTTGTTATTTATTAACTTAGTTCATTAATATGAAAATTAAAAATAAAATATCACTGAAAGTTTTGATGGAAACGTTTGTGCATTATATTGAGTCACCCAATTATTTTATGACCAATGTAGAGATGCTAGATTACATCGGCCTGTCGGGCTACACTAGAGTGTGGCGTGTGGGCGAGGGGGGTAGCACAGAAGTCGGTAGTAGAAATACTAGAGTAAAAATATAAAAAATTCTAACTCTTAAACATTATGTACTCACCCATGTCAGGCAAGGAGATTCAAGAATTACCTGCCATAATTTTCCACGCGTTTTGGTATTTGCTTATGAAATTATCCATTATTAGCTTTTTAATTCTCTTTGAGAAATTTAATTGATCGCTTCTTTTGTTCATCTAAAGCGTAAGGATAACACTAATTGATGAATTGCATTGCGATTTGGAACTCGAAGACCTGGGAATTTCTTTTCCTATAGCGAACTAGGTACGGACAAACGAATCATTGTATCACGGAATAGAATAATTAGCCTAGTATTTTATAATGTGTTTGAGGTATTCTTGGAAATTTTACTTTAGGATTATATACATGTTTTATCACTCACTGTTCAAACGACACTTAGTGGCGTGAGATCGAGGGGCCAACGTATCTGTTCGATAAACCCCGCCATCCCGACTAGTGTAGCCCGCACTTCAGCAATGACTTATATAACTGGATGACTATATTTTAATATAGGCAAGTATTATATTTTCTTTTCGGTCTTTGCCAAAATTGTATTAAAATGCTATTTTATTAATATAAAATTTGTTGTACTATTTCTGGATTTCAAATTAAAACTGGTAGATGATATTGTTGTTCACGAATATATGCGTCCGTTGAGAAAAAAGAGTGAGTCATTGATTGCTCCGTTCAAGATTTACAAGCTGAATTCATACGATTGCGATTGTAAATTCCGTTGGGCTCATTCTCTAAAATGAAAATTACACTAGCTTTATGCACGTTGCGACGTGATCTAACATCCCTCGGGTAAAATGGGGCCCCCGGGGACCAAAATGGAACAGTTTGTTACCATTCTTAACAATTTAAAAATAAGGTTGTAATGAAAACAATCTCATACAACATTGAAGTAAGCGAGATACAGAAATGTTGCGCTAAGGTCATATCTCTTCCTTCGCCTCTTCTGACTGCACGTTTATGATTCAAAATAGTAGTAGTAGTAGTAGTAGTAGTAGTAGTAGTAGTAGTAGTAGTAGTAGTAGTAGTAGTAATAATAATAATAATAATAATAATAATAATAATAATAATAAACTGCGTAGCTTTGCATTCTAACAAAGCAGTTCCAGTATAAAGCTACCTTAGCACCAAGGTAAGGCCAGAGCTTTACAATTCTTAGCGAGGCTAGGGATTAACTCGTTTGCTGGTGTCTTTGGTTCTTGCACGTGTCATTCGCGAGTTAGCAGAGCGTGTATGAACATAAACCTGTTACGGTTGGCTTGTTCTACACCAGTTATGAGTTCTAGTACTTCGAACAAAAAACAAACAGAGTGGATTTGGAAAACATAAAAGTCAAAGGACAGTGGAACGAGGCGTTTTTGTTTACGGATTGTGAAGGGAAAGCACACGGTCTGCCATGGTTGCAAATCGTATCAGTAATGAAGCAGTGTAATGTTCATTGTCACTACGAAAATACGCATTGAATTAAATTCAGGAGTGTTAATGGTGATGCATGATGGAAGTGGGTCAGTAAATTTAAATCTAAAGGGCAGAGATAAAAGAACACTTTTGGCAAAACGCGTGCAAAGGTCTGGTATCAGTTGTGAGCGATAATGGCTAAGCACCAAATGCCATTTTTAATCCTGAAGTGATTGGAAGTATAGAATAAAAACTGCACATTTCTAAACTGGTAAAAGCTTTGAAACGGTGCATCTGTCCCGCCAGACTGTTTCAAGAAGAATTTTGGAAACGGGCGCCCAAATTGACATACTACTAAGAAAAGTAATAATAAAATGTAAATATTTTTCAATCTCTTTGGGCAAGAGTACAGACAAATTTCAGCTGTTCGTTTATTAATAACAATTGCTCACACATTTTCTGTTAAAGAGGAACTACTTGATCTATGACCCTCCCTACTGATGTGAAAGGCCCTCAAAGTCTTGACGTAATTTTTAGATAAATGCCAACACTCTTTTATAATAACTGATAGTATGAAATATATATCTAGTAAAAACACGGGCTTAGTGGGTTGTTGAGGGAAAATGGGGGTGAGTGTGTCTTACTTAAACTATACTATTAGCCAAGAGGTTCTTTGTAGAAAATATGCTAAGGCGAATGAAGTGTTACTAGAATTCTTAATGTGATTATAGCTGGCAACTGTGCTCGGGGTCGCAGGAATTTCAGCTAGAGCTATCTGCAGGAATTTCGATATTTCCCTTCACTCTGAAATTCGCTGCTAACTGGTGGAAAAATCCTGAAAGCATTTTTCTATACCAGAAAGCACCAGTGAACTCATTGACTCCAGTTTTACAACAGTTGCACAATGCAGCTCAGCTCGAGGAAGAATTTGTAGAAAGATCTTCCGATTTCGGCAATTTTAAGACCACATTCCAGACTTTTGTTGATCATGTGACTGCGAAGATAAAACTTTCAGATGGAATTATGTCAGTTCCACATTAACTACCTGTTTACCTCAAAACAGTTTTGGAAATGCGTTACATCTGAGAAGTACCACAATCTTCACAAAATGTCCTTCAAAGTAATTTTTATGTTTGAAGGTGAATGTTTTCTCGACGAAGAAAATATTGCAGTCGAAGCAGAGGAACAGTCCAACTTGAGAATCGTGACAATGGAGATGAAATAAACTATTCCTGCACGTTGCTCAGTCTCCTCACTGATTCCAAGGTAACTCAGCTTAATTTAAACTAAAAAACACAAGCATTAAAACAGAAAGACAGTTTGAATATTTATAGGTTTTTGTGTAAATGGGATTCGTTGCACTTATGTAAAATCTAAATATTTATAACTTAATGATTTTATTTAAAATACTTGGTAATTATTTTCATATAAAAAGTTAAATTAAAAGTACTTAACGATGACCGTTATACATTCTTGGAAAAATCGAACCCATAACTGATAAACCGTTGATAATGCATACGGCTGCTTATACACGAGCGATGAGCACATGGTTCATAACTCTGACATAATGCATTCAAATCATAAAGTTTAATTCAACAATTTTGCTTTGCTTTTGCTTTAGAATATCGGTAGAAAACATAAGTAAAATGCTTATATCTCTTGAAATAGTATATCATCTATTGGATGGTATAATATTTATAATTCTCACTTATTGCAATAATTATTAGTAAATCATATTGTCATAATTAATTGTATTGTTAGCTGTGAAGGCAGGAGCACTAAAAGAACCAAAAATATTCATATTAAAATATAAAATATTATGAAAAGAAAAAATAGGTCTTCTCTCATGCTGAAAATAAACTAAACCATTATTTGGTGGCTAAATTTTCTTAACATACTTAAGCTATGAAACCAAAAATAAATATAAATATTTTAATGTATCATAAAATAACCTAATTCTTCCAATGCCTGGTCACAGGTTAATTTTGGTAAACAAACTCTATTATCGACACTCTGTGCCGCTTTGTAGCGGGGGCCTGAGTAGAAAATATATCAAAAAATGAAGGCCATGATTATTTTATGTCAAAGAAATAGACTAATAAAATAGTGGAATTATATATATATGAACATTAATTGCTGTGTCAATTTTTTAAATGATCCAAAAGAGCACAGATCGGAACAAGGGATTTTGGTTTGACTAGCGCTAAGATGCATGGCACTGTGCCACCAACTGAGTTGACATATAGTGGGCATTCAAGATCGATAAATGTGTGTTAATAAATTCGGCCTCTGATGTGGGGGCGCATTCAAGAATATTTCCCCTTAGTAAACTTTCCAAATCAATTGAAAGCCTGTTACCTTGTGAATAAATTTTGGCATTTAGAAGAGTTGGAAGCTCAAAAGAATGCTTAATGTTCTCAACGAGGACGACGGAGAGTCACAAATGTACGTTAGCTCGGGAACTATGACCCAGAGGTCCTGAAATAAGACTTAGATTTACTAAACACAAACTTAGCAATCTATAAATATTATTTCCGAACAATTTTGCCTGATATAAATCGAAATAAATCAAATATAGGAATAAATGTTTCAATATAAGTTTTCTAATCACGTTAACTCACTTAATACGTTAAGCAAATTCGTCATGTAATGCAGCTGTTCTCAAACTATGACCGGTGCACCAGCGGAAGTTCACGGGGCCAACAAAATATTGCAATACGGTTAACAGTATTTATTTTTGAATGCATAGATACAGTCAATGAATAACGAGAAAACGAAAGCTGATATGTGTTTGTTGAGTAAAATAGAATCAAATTGAAGGCAACTATTGTTCAGGAACGTGAAACCAAGCAGTTTCCTTGTCAATAGCACGCATCCGTTGGCTGCGAATTGCGTACATTGGGTTTAAGTTTCCGACTATCACAGGCTATGATATCAGTACTGCCTTTCTTAATAACTTGTGTGAAAAATATTATTTAAAAACTGTATTAGACCCGATATATCACAACTTGTAGGTAAAATCCCTCTCATTCAGGAATTAACAACTAACGATATGTCATTATATATTGTAAGTTATTATTAATGTTAATGTTTTATGTGTTATATATTATGTAGACGTATCTAATATTAATGTTAAGGAAGTAATAGTACTGTGTGAGGATACACTGCAATAAAAGGCAAACATTGAAATAATGTGCAATTACTCATTTGTTTATGTCTTTAAATTTTGAAAATCAGTAGTGAAATTTAAAAAAATGTAGATGGTAAATTTATAATTTTTAATTAAATTCATTTTGACACTGCTAAAGGAGGTCAAATGTTCTATCATTCTTTGAAAATCTCAAGTACTGGCAAGTTATAAATTACCTTGCACTTACTACCAGGTGTGTCTTACTGAAGTAACTGAAACGAGTTTGATCTGAGAAATCCACGCCTCAAAATGGCGTGCCTTTCTCCTCAGCTTTCCCTACTAGAATGTGCAAGGTTTGTTTACGCGCGCAAGGGAAGCACATATTTATAACCATTTCCAATATTAATTGCTACGCGCTAGACCATTAATGTACAGTAAACAAAAAGGAAACTCTGTGCCAAGTATCGGTCCTGGTGGTATAGTGGTAACCATATTTACCTTAAAAACCCAAGATCGCGGGTTCAATCCCTGTCCGGGTATATGGATTATTTAGATGTAAATATGGTAAGTATGATTTCCTTCGGTCTCCTGGGTTAGATTTAAGGCACATAAAAGAACTTCAAGCATAAATAAATCTATGACAATTGAATTGGTCACAGGAACTTTGTAGTTAGATTTAGAACATTACCTATGCATTACACAAAGATTTAAAAAATTAGCATTTTATCACAATTGTTATTCCATTGAAACAAGGCGCTAATGTTGCCATTTCGGTAGGAAATATTGCAGTTCATGCCAGTTGTTTAAGGGAAGTAATTGGCCTGACTTCTATTTTCTACAATTTTTTAACATTTTTCACACATGTTTTTTTAACGTTTTTAGAAAAACGTAAAAAGTTTCATTACCATAGCATAAATAAATTTTAACTTACTGATTATTTGTTTAAAAAGGTTTTTCTCAATGTATTTCCATCTACATACATGAAATGTTTTAATATTTTTTGCAGCACCTACAATTTAGATTTAATTTTTTTCTCTGAATAGAGGGAAAAATAACGAATGTACCCAACATTGAATTGTTTGTGTTCATCATCACAGTTCATTTTTCAAGAAATGTGTAATATATAAAAAACACTCTCTGCACAATTTCTATAGTTCATAGCATACAGAATATGCAATAACGATAAAAAAAGTTACACCGAAATCAGTGGGGATTTGCGTCTAAAATAAATGGGGCACATGAGGTTTTATAATTAATTCTTTAGCACCTCGCATGAATCTCATAGACCTCAAGATGTTAATTTTTGAGATAATGTGGCGTTATCTGTTCGTTTCGCCTCTAATCTTCAACTCACAATCATAAACCCCAATTCCTATAAGGGGTACAATTTTTTTACCCTAGAGAAGGTACAGGTACATCTTTCAAGAAGAAACCATGTAATTCTGCTAACTGCAAATGCTATTTTCTGAGAACAACGACGCCCGTGCTTGGTTATGTGTGTGTTTGTGTTTGCGTGCATTGTAAGATTTATGCACGGTACCAGTCTTGACTTTGATATAAAATATTTATCTATAATTTCCTATAGAGAAGCTCAATCTTCCCGTCTTTCATTTGGCAAATTCCAGAGCATTTTTTCACGTAGTTTTATTGTTTTTTCACGTGAAATTTTTAAATGAAACTACAGGTGTTGAAGCTCACGTTTTGTTACACAGAGACTTAGAATAAAATTTCGCCTTAAGAAACAAGTTATTACAAGTGACAACATGAGGTCTCTTCCGTCACTTCCCAAAGATTTAAGAAAGCGAAAAGCGCGCTGACAAAAGCAAATTGGCATAACCTCCGCTTAAGTTTTTGTTACCTCCTCTAACCACCCTGAGCTGGCAAGGGTACATCGTTTTTCTCAATGTTGCAGTCTTGTAACTTCTAAACTGAGTGATTTAGGGAGAAATGCATGATTTTGACCCATACGTCATCGTTTAGACCCTGAGGGCAAGTATACAACACGTGGATGTTCCGCAAAACTCTTGCGACTATCTCTTATGTAACTTCTAGTAGCGCTACATAGTGATGGAAGTGAAGAAAATATCGACTTATATTCTTTCTTTTTTTTTTTCATTTGCAATTGGGAGGACACGTGAGCATGTGACCTTATGGTAGAACCTCCTCTGACTGATATAAAATTTGCAAGAGAAGATAAATTTTTGAGCATTCTGAAGGGTGTTAAATAATTATTTATATAACAAGTTGCGAAATGTATTTTTTAAACGCGTTGCATACAATATTTTTAAACAGTCGCTTCAAAATAGTTATTTAGTACACAATTTTTTCCATACTTTCTTTGTGATCTTTTATGTCATACTGGTTGCCATGCAGCTGTTTGGAATATAATGTTCCATTTGATGTCATAACCATTTAACACGTTATTAAACCTAAAGCTTGTAGAGTGCATAAACGATAAAAATTCTCTTGAAAAATTAGCGAAGATAGAAAATGTTGCAAAAGCTGCCCTATGTGTACTGATGCCACAGAAGTCCAAGAGGAACGAAAAAAACGTAGGAAATGTTGGAAGTTGGTGTGAAGAGTAAGACTTTGTTTAAATAAAAATGATATATTAAATGTTCAAAATTAAGTTTCATAACTAAATTATTGTATTGAAAAATGTTATAATTACTAAAGAGTATGTAATTGAGTATATTTCCAGTTAAAAAATCTATATATTACATCTTTAAACGCTCACTTTTGTACCTTTAATAATTGTACTGTAAATACTTATGATTAATAAACACTTTAAAGCTCTGTGTTCTAATACTTTGCAGTTTTAAGCACAAGTGCTTATAGAACGACAGTTGTTTCAAACCTAAAATGACAAAATTCATCAATACTGTACGGCTGTCTAAAAATATTTCCGGGAAATAAGTTTGCATGACGATTAAACATATTATTTTAACTCTAGCGTTTCAAAATGATGTCATTAACTGAATTCCCAAGCGTCTTAGAACCTAAAAGCTTTGGTAGTATAAAGTACATTTGATAGATTGTTTTTTAACGAAATTGTCAACTTTCACCCATTGTCCCTTAAGAGACATTTAAGCTTCAAACTAAATGGAACATGCACAGTTAAACACGTTTACCTTAATGGTTTTAGATTCCTGGGCAACGTTAGGTCACATTGCACAATATTGTCATTTTATCCTCAATAACTAACGTTATTGTTTTATAAAAAATTAATAATAATCACAAAGTTAAGGAAATGCAAACTATTTATACATGTTGGCTATTTAATTCCCAGGACTTTTATTGTTCTATCGCCCGTTTCATAGTAGCTGACGGGTCGGCAGTCAGAGGGCTAACTTCTGGCGAAGCGGAGTTAATATCCGCACAAATGATTCGCTATTACAACTACAATTGCAATGAAAATAAGCACAAACACTACACTGCTATTCACATGTATCAGTTCATCATCTAATATTGAATAATTTACACTTGAAAGTATACAAGGTTACTGTTATCCCCGAGTCGCAGGTAGGTGATCCTGATAATCCGGTAAATTTCTTTAATTGAATGTAACGAAGCGTTAATGAAACAGTAACTGATTGACGCTTAATATTCCTTCCTGATGAAGAACAATCCTGTTTATGTGGTCTTGTTTCTACGCAAAATAGCAGATATGAAGTACAGAAAATCAGATTTTATACACACAAACAAACAAAAAAGCACAAATCAGTGTATGATGCACAGTAAATGCATACATCAATTTAAGAGGAAGTTGAAAAATTAAATTTATGGAACTAACCGCCACTTATTACAGGAACTGGAAGTAAATAAAAGGCGAGCAATTGACCCCATTTTGGAACTGATACGTTTGAATGACACTTTTCTAAAAAGATGCTAAAATCTGTGAATGTAGCAGGAAAGCATTCCCAACATCTCTTGTTACAAGGTACGTGCTTATTTTCATTGTAATTGTTAATTGCGAGAGCTTGAATCATTGGCGCGAATGTTACATCCGCTTCGCCGGGAGCTACCCCTATGACTGCCGAGCCGTCAGCTGCCGTGAAACAGGCGACAAAACAATGACTCAGTTACACATTTAAATGACTCTCTTATTCAGATGAGCTAGAAAGAGAGTGGTGACAGAAGTTCTAAATTGAGATAGAAGTTTGCTTTTGAATGCTGGATACTAGGAAATGAACGAAAGTAAATACCATTAATTTTCAGGGTAGTTCATAAAACACCAGCAGGCTAATTTCAATAAAAATAAATAGTTTGTTCATCCCTGAAGCAGGACCTTGTGCAACATTTAAATTTGAAATGGCGTGATGATGTGACATAGTAACATTGGGACAAGATCCTGGCGGGACAGGGGGTACCACTAGTGGGCTTGGTTTGGAGAAGAATGGAACAACACACCAGCATAGACTGGGGAGTGTGGGTCGAGACAGTTAACAAGTTATTGTTCCCTGCTCTAACACACAGGAAAAAAAAAGACAAGAAGACATTTTAATTGGAAGTGGAACATCATCCTTTTTTAAAACACATTTTCTGACGTGGATGGTGGAAACCAATTTATCGCATAGTCATGGACAGAAGTATTCTATTGGAACATTTCCCGGTTAACTTTGTTCTACTAACTTTCACATGTTTCTGCTTATGGTTCATATGCGAACTACAAAATGATTCATTCATACAGTAGAACGATAGGGTACTTCAGTATTTATGACTAGCAATTGTCCTTTTATAAAGAGCCATTAAAGTTTATGTATGCTATGATGATCACTATACAGTATTTTACAAATATTCTCACATTATTAGAAAAATAAACAACGAAAAGTATTCCATTATCATCTGAAAAAAGTAGAATACCTCAAAGTGTGAAAATGTAGCGGGAGTGTTTATGTTTCTAGTTTTATTTATTTTAATTATTGTAAAAGCATAATGTTATTATTTAGCACAGCTAGATTTTGCAGCAACTATAATATTTTTATTTCGAATAGAGGCATTAAAATATGAACAGATTTAAAAGGTTCAATAATAGGACAATTATATTTAATTTGCTCATGATATGTTTGTTAAACAAAAACAAAGCTTGGAAGTTTAAGATAATAACGGGCTTACACGGTATAGATAAGGGTTATTTTATGATTAACTTATTTATAACATATACTAAGAGCAAAAGCGTTTCTACTCAAACAGAAACCTCCACTAAGGTGATGAAGACCATAAAATCACTCATTAATGTCACACTTCATATGGCTGATATAAATCAATAAACGAGGATTATCTACAAAGTGTACGAAACAATTGGACACAAGACACAATACGCAAAAGAAATATTTAAACCATTTTCTTAATCACATTCCATAGAGATTGCCACGGATTCGTGAGCGGGAGGTCTGGGATTCAAATTCCACCTGGACCGTACTCCCTGAGTGGTTTTTTTTTTTTCAGGTTTTTTTCTTCAGTCTTCATAAATGGAAAATTCTGGGGAGGTACTCTAAACTTAGGTCTGGAACGCCTCCTTCCTTTAAAAAAAGTAAAATAAAAATCCTTTCCCAACTTCACCTCATGTATAATCAGTAACCGCCGCCTGTGGTGCCTCAGTAGCAAAAACGGGCGTTAAACACTACTAAAAATCTTCCATAGATGAAAAATGAAATTTCACCGGAATTATTTATTTGAAGTGGGAGACTTGTTCGTGATTCAAATGCCAGGAATAGTGAAGCATACAGCGACACTACCAGGATGAAAAATAATGTCCTGGCTGCTGTTTGCTATAGTTCCGCACCTTAGCTTCCGGAAAGTATGATACGTATTGTGTATCATTATATATCCATATCTGTCTCCATCAAGAGCAAAATGAAAACAATTTTTAGACCTCGTAAATGTTGTGAAAGTGTACTAAACATGATACACTGGATTTGTCATATATCTTGTTTTTTGAAAATTTAAAAAATGCACTATTGGTCAGTATATCTACCTATTGGTTACACCAAGTGGAACGCCAAGATCCATGGAGTGGAAACGTGTGGTTCGAATAGAGCGCCACTATCTCATTTTTATAGACTTGTCAGTGAATTCCAATAGGAACTTCACCATTGTTAAGAGGCATGGGGCATTAGCACGGTAAGTCTCCGTCTCATAATGCAGTACAACTTGTCTTATTTCAAGACCGTTGATTGGAGGAGGACCTGTAAACCGGACACCCATTTCTCAGATTGAACAGCACTAGATATTTTCGTGAGAAAAGCTAACAGATATGCCCAGTACAACAGAAGACATGAAATGCTGTATTAAGCAGCCTGTACTGAAATATTTTCTTTGCGTGGAAGACTGGAAAGTTTGTACTGATCATTTGAAACAAAACACATGAACGAAAAGCGTAAACTTACTGTAATCCACTGCACATACCATAATAGTGGAGCAGAGAACTCTTTATTTTAAAAATTCAAATGTCCATATTTAAGTACGTGTTGCGCTACGGTCATGAAAAAGTCATTGTGCTTCTAATGTGGTGTACTTTTATTTCTAGTGTCAATAATCAGCGTTCCATTTAAGAAATATATACTTGCTTTTAGTTAAACACTTTATCATTGTTGGAGTCCCTGTATGGGCTACTTCTGTGCATACAGTTGAAGCGGTTTTTAATATGATTTCCATGTTGTTGTTGTTGATGAATGTACCTGAGGGTCCTTCTTCATACCCCGGGTCGTTCAGGGGCCCGAAGTCACTGACCACGGGAGGATTTTAATTGATTTTATTTATTTATGGACGCTCTTTAACACCTCAGGTCATCAGCGTCCCATTCAACTCAGGGCGTGAAACGGCCGACAAATTTTGCTCAGAGGCCTCTCTTTCAGGCTTGAGGTTCTTTATCGTGCCGTAAATGTACGACACGGTACCCACGGCTTTACTTCCCTTCCGAAGGACGCCATACTTAGGATTTTTACCACGGGAGGAGGGAGATAGAAGGAGGAGGTTCAAATTACACAATTTGCTTCATTGAACGCCTAGTGGTGTTTATTCATACGACACTTTGTTGTGGACCACCTGGTCCGTTGCCTCCTTGACATTAACGCCGCGAGCTACATACGCTGCTTGAAATTTCATCTATCGCATTGTGTGTCTCTCGAATTTCCCATTCCTACTGCATCTGGGACTGCGTCCTGGTAATTGCTGTACTGCGCTGACCAGAGATGCCTTCTGGAGACTGCCCTCTACTGCCTGGAACTACGATCTGGTGAAGCGTCTACTGTCTCTGGTAACGCGATGTTTGTAATCAAAAACTTGCGTTTGCAAAGTTGTTTCCCTTTATATACTAATTCAAAAGTGTCCCCAAGTGGTAACAAGAGCTCACGGGGGTCACAGCATAGCTCCCACGGGATCTGAGCCGTGAAAATATTTAAATATTATTGATGAGCTCTCGTGCTCCCAAAAGCGCTCACTTTAAATCCATCAACTCTGTGACTCCTCATTGGGGAGCTCATGGTCAGTCAATGTAATAACGTCAACACCAGCACCTATTCCTCCTTCTAACTTTAACGAATTAACTTTAACTCTAACTTCAATCTCCAGCAACTAAAGATACAAAGGACCTATTGTTCGGACACCTGCATACAGTTAGCTTTTGTCACAATAGAGATATCGCCACGTGGCCGAAGTCGTTAAGCGCGGACTCGTGAGCGGGAGGTCTGGGGTTGGAATCCCACCAGGCCCGTCCTCCCTGACTGGGGTTTTTCCAGGTTTTCCTAAGTCCTCAAAAATGGTGTATATTTATACAAAATACTATTCATAAAGCACTATTTTAGGTTATAATTTCCAAATTAATTAGTCTATTCTTTACTCCAACAGTGTATGATGAGTCCCTTGGTTTGTACTCTTGAGTTTGCCCATACATTAACGATGCACTCTATAGGATAAGAAATAAACTTCTTTCGAGTGAAATATATGCCTTTTGTTACTCTTATTTATATTCCAATGAAGAACTATTGCTTATTTAATATGCTTTGATCAACATTTACTTTTATATTGATCAGGAATACATTTGACAACTGACAATAGACTTCTAGGGGTGACTTATGAATGAGAAAGATACGCCAGGGAGGATAGAAATGTTATGGAAAGTGTTCAGTTTGTAGCAGAGGACTTGTGATCTTATTTGAAACCCAGAAGAAATGACAACGAAAACTATCTTATGCCTACGTTTAACCTTTAGGAACAAGGGTGCTACAAAGATCCATTTGGATATTTTTAATGTCTTATCTTCCTTAATTTTCTATTTATTTTCCATATTTTACTCCATATTTAAAACTACTGCCACATTCAGCAGAGAAAAATATTGAATTATTTAATATCTTGAAATTTGTCCTGTTTATCTTATCAGAGCTATTTTCTTTGTGACACTTCATGTTTTACAGTGATAATGAACTACGCCACAATATTTTCAGAGATTTTAGAGGGGATCTATAACAAGCAAATGTATATAGGAAATCTATGTTCTGCCTATTCAAAGTTATCATATTATCATATTAGATTTATTATTAATTAGATATATAAAGGACAGCACGCCACTGAATGATAAGGTTTCTATTTAAATTGTGCAGCAGTCGGTATATAACTGGGTCTAGTAAAAGTGAATTATTGTTATTGAGTTCGAGATATTGATTACCGCCTCCACCACCACTACTACTACTACTACTACTACTACTACTACTACTACTACTACTACTACTACTACTACTACTACTACTACTGATACTAGTACTAATGCTACAACTACTAGTACTACTGTTACTACTACAGATGTTATTAGTACTACTAGTACTACAACTACAGATACTAGAACTACTATTGATACTACTACTACTACTACTAGTACTACTACTACTTCTACTACTACTTATACTACTACAACTATATAAATGTCGGCCAAGATAGCATAATGTTTAAAAGTGTTCTTTTTTCAATATAGTCACCTTGTAAATCAATACATTTAGTCCAACGATTTTTCAACCTTTTAATACTCCGAGTAAAATAAGATTTGTCCAATTGTAAAAAATGTCGGCATCAGCTTCAAACCGCCACGGGTAGCCGAGGTCGTTAAGGCGCGGACTCGTAAGTGGGAGGTCTGAGGTTCGAATCCCGCCAGGACCGTCCTACCTGACTAAGGTTTTCCAGGTTTTCCAGGTTTTTTTAAGGTTTTCCTAAGTCCTCATAAATGGTAAATGCCGGGAAGGTACCCGAAACTTAGGCCTGGAGCATTTCCTTCCTTAAAAATAAATCCTTTCCCAAGGTATCATTTCATCTGATATATTAGTGTCCATCGCCTGTGGTGCCACTGTAGCAAAAACGCGCGTTAAACACCATTCATTCATTCAGCTTCAACTTCATCATTTGATGTAAATCGTCATCCACCCAGTCATTTCTTTTGATTTGGGAATCAAAATTTATCGCTGGGAGCCGTATCCGGTGAATATGCTGGATGTGGAAGCACCTGGAAGCGAAGGCCATGCAGTTTTGCAGCAACAGTTCCAGACGTGCTTAATGGCTAATTATCGTGATGAAAGAGAAATTTCTTTTTCACATGATGTGGACGTTTAACCGGAATAGTATACTTCAATTGGTACAACTGTGAAGCGCAATATTACCCGACGACGGCTCTGCCCTTCTGGAGGTAGTCTATGAACACCACAACATAAGGATCCCGGAAAACCGTAATCGGTGAATTTTCTACAGGTGGAACTGATTTTTGCTTTCTTTGGTGCACTTTCACCTGTTGCCACCAGCTGTTTGGACAGCTCCTGCGTCTCTCTAGTCATGAATCATCTACTGTTATGGAACTTCGGAGAAACTCACTGAAATTGCTTTCAAACAAATCTAAATACTCTTGCGAAATGTTCATTTGGATGAGTTTTTGGTCCATTGTTATCAAACGCGGCACCCATACTTTTGATTTGATTTATTTACGGACGCTCTTTAACATCTCAGGCCATCAGTGTCCCATTCAATTTAGGGCGTAAACGGTCGACAAATTTTGCTCAGAGGTCTCTTCTTTCAAGCTTGAAGTTCTTTATCGTGCCGTAAATGTACGACACGGGACCCACGGCTTTACTTCCCCTCCGAAGGAAGCCACACTTAGGATTTTAACGCCCGAAAATATCCATCGGTCCTGGCCGGGAAGAACCCGCGATCTTGGGTTTAGGAGTCAAGTACGGTTTCCACAACGCCACCAGGACCGACGCACTCATCCAGCGGAAAGCTTTCTCATGCCCAAAACTTCGTGTAAAATGTTGTGGACCCAGTTTATCGAGGTGTTTAAATGTCAGCGAACTCGTATGCCTTCAAAAGGCGATCATTGAGAACAGCATTGTGAATTTTTGTCACAATCTCATCGACTGATTACTTAGAATATAATTAATAGACTTTATTGCGGCCAACACACCACTGCAAACCATGTGAATATAGTCGACATTTTATGAGCTGTTTGTGAACATACCGTATTTTGTGCATGTTAATACCAAACTATCCGAGTTCTAAAAATCTATTAATGAAAAAGAGCTGTACCGTCTGGCAAGGAAATCATATACTATTTATTTATTTATATAAGGGTCGCACAAACGAAAATGCGAACGGTTGAATTTAAGCGTGTTCGCACATCCCTTCAAGATGTTGGAGCGCTAAGGGCGTCCCAAAACTGGCATGACTAATCTTTTCCTTAAACTTCCAATGAAACTCATTTTCTTGTAAATACACCCTTCGCTCTTTTCCATCAGACTCTTAAAACATGAACAAAAAAGCGTCCCTCTTAAATTGATAAACCTCAAGGGCTCTATTGCACAGGTTTACAAATATTATTAAATCAATTATATAAACTACAATTTACAGATTACTGCTACTAAATTTTTATTGCATAACACTAAATATTTTAATAAGTGTATTGTTGACATTCTACCATAAAATATACAAATTAAATTACCATTATTTTATTCTAATTAGAGCCTACTGAATGATGCACTCAGAAAGTTGTAAAACATTACATAGTCAGCAGAGGACATAATTGTTGTGGATTTGAAAAAAGGAGGCTAATTTACGAAAATGGAAAAATGAGACAAAAATTAGTACCGAGGTTTTGTGTACTAACTAAAATAAAGACCAAGAAATAAATATTTTGAAAGCGATAACAAAAGCCGTGAAAATAATCGAATGAAAAACAATGTGTTAAAATAAAAACACCATTTATTGATGAATTTCCAACAAAATTTCTTGTAACATTCAGTCTTCCTGTCTTGCTAGGAAGCATTCTCAATCTCTCTTAGGATTCTTGCAACACACTATCATTCAAATGTCACGCTCTGTTTATATTATTTTTGCCTTATGGTAACAGTTGTTTGTAAATCTTCTTACTCAAAGCAACCAAAAGAAGGTTGTCAATCGTTTTCAGGTATAATCCACATGCTAAGCTTACTAATAGTTTTAAAAAATGTAATTAGACTTGTAGAAAAAGTATTTATACTCACAAATAATAAATAGTATTTGTTTAGCAACATAAACGTGTAAGACTTGCTAATATTATTAAATTTGTTCTAATTTATAAATTTACTGGAGAGTATTATGCAACAAATATAATTTACAAATAGCAAATTAAGGGTAACTTCGTTAATACTATTAGCTTGTGGAATGTTATGGAACAGTCTCCACATAATAAAATACCTCTTAAAAACATATTTTTTTATCAGTTGTTAAGGATTTGAGGGCATACATCAAGAACCATGTAACTTTCATAACATTTTGTAGCAAACCTGATACAAAAAATATCATACAGTTTACCCATGTACGCTAAATAAAGGCAATTCCCTTGCGAACATCACAAGACAAGCTATTTTACAAGCAAAGCATAAAAAACTGCATCAATATAGCTGAAAATATCAAGATCTTTATTTACAATTTGCTGGTCATCTTTCATACCTCTGGAGAGCATTCACCAATGAAAAGGCGTTAAATGATCAACTAGAAACACCCATAAAATACTGTAATTTTTATTTTATATAGTATAACTATTTATGTGGCAACAAGTGTTCCTTCATTTAAAGCATTCGTAAATTTATTTTGAAATAAGCTTTCTAGTAATTCCTGTAAACTCTAGTTTTGTATTTGTTGAAGTCAACATATTCACAGAGTATTCAACAAAGTGATACTTACAGTAGTTTTTAGCGTCTCATTCAGTGTGTAGCTAAAATAAAACATCTGATAGGAGAACAAGAAATGGTTGCATGTCAGTGCAATTGAAGTGGAAGCCCACGATAGAAATGCCAGATAATTTTCCGGTGAAGACTTCTACAGCCATGCGATAAATCAAGCTCTCAGTGAAATGAATTCAGTATTATATTGCTTCTATAGTTGGAAAGATTATATACTTGATTCAATTAATGGAAGAGTTCTCCCACTTACACGACACCGGAAGTTTGCATTGTTTGCGAGATCTCTGACCAGCCCACAACAGGTTTGCCGGCCCACTCATAAACCGCTCCTCTAACAAATCTGCAAGGCACGCGTGGCCCTCGGGCTGTTTCACTTCCGGTCGCAATGCTAATTAGCGTCGAACACAAGAAATAGTCCTAGGGATGTTTGGAACTCAGCAGACCAGACTAAAAACACTTCAAGTATCACTGCCATTGGAAGCAAACTCCACGACAAGCGATCCGTTAGTAAAGAAAATTTGTCGAGCTTCTCTTGCAGGCGTGGCTAAAGTAGTGAGAATGATTAATGGTATTATAATCTGAATCATATGAAACTGCTTTCGGAATGGCTCAGTTATTGATTGATACGGGATTCAAGTATTCCAAGTTGGAATTAAAGGATGCAGGCTGGTAGAAACGCCGCTCCATGAATCAGTCGGTCAGTCAGACAGTATAGCGGTGCAATGACCTTCTCTCGTACGAGCGCAGTCTTTAAATCTTAACAGTTTAGAACTGTTAGAGGTTACATTTGAATACACAGTTTCTGCCTGGTCATCAGCAAGTAAGAACAGATAACGTTAAAACATTTCATACGGTATCTCGGCTATAACATTAAATATGAAGTTTCTTCCTTTAAAGGGGCACTAACTTACAACACAATAGCAATAACACCATTTTTAAATCGCTTTCTTAAATCAAATTTTAAAGCTACATCGTAAGGAATTTTAGAAGTGTGTGTTAACGATACAGCCCTTTTTAATGTGACTATATATATAAACCTTTTTAGTATTTACACGATATCTGAATTTTTAGTTAAATAGCTTTGCAAGTACATGATTGTAATCGCCGCTTTTTCGATTGTGAAAGTTGTTCTGCTACCTTTCCTTTTATCTCAGGTTTCTGGATTTTCCCACTTGAGCACCCAACAATAGTCAGCAAGCAAGCATGTCCCATCGTCATTGATCTCAAACGGCTTAAATCTTTATGGAACCTTTACCTCGTTATTTGTCAATAGAACACCCAAGATTTCGGGATAGTGACAAGGTGCAAGTGTAACATGAATTTCCAGACACATTTTGCTCCCAAGTTTCTACAATAAGTCTAAATAGTTTGCCCATATCTTGTTCGGATAATTTTTGTTGCCAAGAAAGTTTTGTGAGCTGTGTATAATCTTTCCGCGCTGCATTCTTATGTGTCAATCATAGATTCAAATGTGCTGTCAATAAGAGTTTACGGATATCGGGATAATTAAACATTTCTTTTCAATTTTGCTTCTGAGAGAGCCGGAAATTTGTTACAAACATAGCGAAAACAGGCTCCATCTTTACTTAAAGCTTTATTAAGCTGTTTGATATGGAGAGTGGTAGAGCTACGTGTGAAGAACTGATGAGGCTTTCCCATACAACGTTCCTGGAACCAGCAGACAAGTGCTCTCCAGTCGGTCCTGGTGGTGTAGTGGTTACCATACTTGCCTCCTAAACCCAAAACGCGGGTTCGAACCCGGCCAGGACCGATGGATTTTTTCGGGCGTAAAAATCCTAAGTATGGCTTCTTTCGGAAGGGAAGTAAAGCCGTGGGTACCGTGTCGTACATTTATGGCACGAAAAAGAACCTCAAGCCTGAAAGAAAGGCCTCTGAGCAAAATTTGTCGGCCGTTTCACGCCCTAAGTTGAATGGGACGCTGATGACCTGAGCTGTTAAAGAGCGTCCATAAATAAATCAATCAAAAAAAAAGTGCTCTCCAAGTGGCCAGTCTTTCTGAATCCAGAGACGGGTCTCGTACTCTACTGCCCCTCACAAATAAAAATGCCGATGTTTCGTGTGGCCAGGATTCTTTGGCTACACATAACATAATTGCTGAATTAAGTTATCTATCAGAATTGCGTAGAAGGCACTTAGAAACGCCCTTCTTCTCCCACTTCTAATTTTCCTTGATTTTCCCTGCTCCTTGCTTATGTGCATTATCTGTCTTCCAGATATAATTCCAAACACCCAACAGTCTATCGAAAAAATAGATAAAAATTTGTGGTATCAAATTCTCTAATTCGTTTGTTATAAACACTTAAATTAAATATTACTCGGTTTTGTGTTTCATTTAATGTACATGAAAAAGTAGCATAAATATTTTCACATAATTAAGTTGAATATTTTCTGAGAAAAAGTACATTACAAGAGTAAAACTTGAATTTTTAGAATATTTAAAAAGATATACTGGCCTGTTTTATGATACATAGTGGTCTTTCTGCCTCATTATTATAATTTACTTCATCCTCTTTGCTTCTAACTGCTCTTCTATTATCCCTTCTTTTTTGCTGGATAGTTATTATTGAAAAATAATTTTGCCAAATCTTGCTTCATTCAGTTTTTTTTTTTTTTTTCATTGTTTAATACACCTATTTCCAGGAATAATTCACATTTACCTTAGAACTTCACTCCTTGTTATAGACAGACACCCAAAAGTCGCTCGGCAGTCATTGTATAGCTGAGATTTTACTAGGAAAGCAAATGCGGGTAATAGTACTGACGGCGAGCTGAGATCTAATTTGTGTATTCACTTAACCACTAAGGCAAGCACACGCTCTTCAAACCATAGAATCGGCATGGAGGATTACCTTCCTTTCTAAGGAAGAAAGGAAGGAAGGAATTTTAGGAACCTAAATTCCTACCAACTTTCTCCTGTGCGGTGCACATCGCACGAGTGCGGAGGAACTTGTCGATGACCCTTATTACCATTATTGAAGCAGGCTACTGCATCGTTAACAGCTATTTTTCTATTAACTTGGTTGCTAAATTTATTTTTGGGTATCTATTCCAAATCAAGGATTTAGGGAGTCGTTTACATTTTAGGTTTTTTTCCAAAGTTCTGGATTACAGAGATCTCTACAATTGAGCCATTTGTTTTCAAGCTATGCAAATCTCCTGGTTAAGTAGCATATAAAACATACATCCCTTAACAACCTAAACGAAAAGTTTAAATGCTTAAATGAGAAAATATCATACAGAAATAGCAAAACATTAACCAAAATAAATAAACAATGCATGCAGTATTTAACTGCCCACATAAATCTAAAAGACGAAAATTATGAACTCTTGAATAAACGTGAAAGAAGTAAAACCTCTCATTTGGCACAAGTATCTAAAACAGACCTTTGTGTCTAAGCCAAGAATTGCAGAAGAGAGGGAAAAGACAAAGGAAGGGGAGATGCATAATACTGGGAAATTTTCAACATATGTTTCGATTTTCACATAAAACCACTTTTTCTCAATACTGCAGTTTCCAACATTCAGAATTTTCCTTGCACAATAGTTTTTATCTTACTTCAGATTTGTATACACGTGCTACAGAGTAGTATGTATAATATTTGGCATTCATTTTGAGATATATTATGAACCTACACAGATATTTAGTATTATATAGGAATACAAACAAGTACATTAAAACAGATTATACATAAATGTGAATCATTTTAAAAATAATATGTTATTATTGATGAATCCTTTATAACTAATATGAAACTGTATCAAATTGAAATGGGGAAAAAACTATACGCAAGGGAAATTTCTAAAATTTTCATTCTTATATAAAATATCCTATACATTTTAAAATTTTTCATCCAAATTGTTCCAAATGGTACACTTTTCTTTATTATGGCAATGATACTTAATCATCACATATTATTTAAATTGAACAAAAGTGCCAAAATGTAACAACGCAGTAACAGTCTCCCTTAAATAGCTACCCATCATTTATATTTTTCCTTAAATACATAACTGTGTAAGTAGAACTAAATTTTCATTCTTATATAAAATATCCTATACATTTTAAAATTTTTCATCCAAATTGTTCCAAATGGTACACTTTTCTTTATTATGGCAATGATACTTAATCATCACATATTATTTAAATTGAACAAAAGTGCCAAAATGTAACAACGCAGTAACAGTCTCCCTTAAATAGCTACCCATCATTTATATTTTTCCTTAAATACATAACTGTGTAAGTAGAACTGTGGGGGACTAAAGAGAACAGTGAGAAGGGTTCTGTTATCTAAAAAAAGAAATAAGTGATTGCAAATGAACCTCATTTAAGTTACAAAAACATGATCCAACTCTTCCCATACTTCATTCCTCAAGATCAAAGGCATGTTTTACCTAGACATGTTGGATACCTCCATTGTACGTGCGGAAAACATTCTAACGTACAGCAAGTGCAAATTATTCTAATTTTAATTTTGCAAACACGACAGTATTTACTATTACATGTGGCAATTTCCAATTTTTCTCGTAGTGTTTGTTGCTTATTGGAAGTCAAGTATAACGAGTTTCTTTAATGCAGTGTGTTAAAAGAAAGAGCTATGTAAAATTATAAATATTATTTTGGAAATGAAGAATTAGACTTGAAAAATAACCGGGACTCGAACCACGGATTTTCAGCCTTCGGGCTGAAGCTGTACCTACCAAGTTACTAAGTCCTCCTCCAAGCGAACATCTCTCATTTGGTTCTACAGTACAATCAGTGATGTACCCCGGCGGGGTTTTCCTATGAGCGAGCCCCCACTCTAATATTAAGTAAACTTAGATTTGGTAAATTGTTGCAGCCTCCGCGGTTATACAGTAGATTTAAATGAATATTTTTAGTTTAATATAATTAATATATAAGTATATGGTGAGTTGATTTTGTTTTAATATTACTCGTTTGTTGCGCATGGAGGGGTAGTAAGCCTGCTTGCTTACTTGTTGAGCTTGCTGATTGTCGCTAATGTAGCGCAGCTTTTCCCGGGTTTGTGTTGTGTTGTGTTGTTCGTTTCTTAATTCGGCAATATACATAAAATGTATTATGTCTCCTATTTGCAATGGCACGGGTGTCTTTACGTACGATTCATATGTGTTAACTCCGTCAGTTCTTGAAGCTCGCAAACTGTTTCAAGCAAAATTCCCGGATGTAGACGCTCCAGTTTCTAAAAGAGCCCATAATCTGTAATGTATAATAAATTTCAGGAAACAGGAAGTGTCCAGCCTAAGAAACCAAAAAGCAGCCTGTGATTATTATTTCTGGGGAAAATTAAAAGTTTCCGCATACAGCATAAACCCTCATACCACACAAGAGCTGAAAGATAATATTCTCAAGAAATTTTTCGGATTTCTCAAAATGAACTACAATGGGTGATAAATAATTTCCTAAAGAGATGACAAAATTATGTGCAGAATGAATGCGGGCAGTTTTAACATCTGATTTAATAATTTGGTAAGTAATGGGTATCTTAAATTGGGCTGTATACTATTGTATGGTTGGTTTGTTTTATTATTTTGGCCTCTCGCTAGTCACTGAGACCTGGCTGACCGGCTAAACCATACGCAAAACACTTCCAAGGAAAACTAAACTGATCGCACGGTAGACACCTCGGATAGCCCGCTAAGTTTTCTCTACTATGAGAGAGTATTTCTTAAGAAGTTACTCGTAGTGCTACGAGTACTTAAGACCTATGCTTCTAGTTTAATCATCAACTATATAAGAATTAATTTATATATGGAAATTGTTCTTTCGCACTAGTCGCATGTAGGACATATGAGAGTAGGTCATAAGTTTCCGGCCTCACCGATAAGGATTATTGCCTTCACAAAATCCTTATCTAATGGCATACCTTATCTGTTAAGTAAATAATTGCACCTGTAACTTCCGCTCCGCTATGTTCAGTCGTTCAGTTATAGTTGCATAAAGAAAGCTAGGAGTAGAAGATTGTGACATGTTCAAAATGTAGTTTCGAGCTGTAATTAAGTTCTTCACAAAAGAAGGAGTTACTCCAAATGAAATTAAACAGCGGTTGAACGGTGTGTATGGGAAGCAACCCTCTCATATTCTACCGTAAAAGAATGCGCCAAACTTTTTCGAATGGTCAAGAAAGCATTGAGGACGAAGAGCATGCAGGTCGGCCCTTGGAGCTGTTCACTCCTGAAAACATCGCTCTTGTGTAAGGAGAAAGTATGGAAGACCGGTGGTTTAGAGTTGCAGAAATAGTAGCAAGGTTGGGCCTTTTTAAAACAACAGTCCTTCAAATTATTCATGAACATTTAAACATGAATAAGGTTAGTGCAAGATGGGTGCCTAGACTTCTTTCCTCGGTCCAAAAGCAGCGACGAATCATGTGTTGTCAGGCAGGTTTGGAACTCTGCCGTGGAGACGAGAGAGAAGTTCTGCAAACCATTGTTACAGCAGATGAAACTATGTCTTCTACTATGATCCCTTGTCTAAAAGAAAATCAATGGAGTGGCGTAAACCTGGCGAAGCACCGCCTCTAAAGGCCAAGGTCACTCAGTAATCCAAGAAGATCATGGCCACAACCTTTTGGGACTGTGAAGGAGTACTCTTCATTGACTTCAAGGAGAGGAACACCACAGTAAATGAGGAGTACTATGCTGGCCTGCTGTACAGAATACGTGCTTCCATCAAAGAGAAAAGGCGAGGAAAGCTAAATGATTGTTTGCACGTTCTTCAAGACAACGCTCCTGTTCACACAGCTCTTGTTGCAAAGGAAGCTGTGAAGAAATGTGGTTCAAGAGACGACCATCCACCCTACAGCCCAGATCAAGCTTGCAGCGGCCATTTCTTCTTATCAACACTCAAGAAGTACCTTCGTGGAAGGAAATTTAAATGTGACGAAAAAGTGATGAATGCTGATTATGCCCATTTAGCAGTCAAGACTTCTGACTATTTTATTGGGAGAGGGGTGGAATGCTAATTCAAAATGTGAGAAGTGTATTGAAATAAAGGGTAACTATATTGAAAACTGAAATATGGTTTTTGTTTTTTGATACCTAGAAAAAGGTTAGGCCGAAAATTTATGGGCCCACTCGTAAGTTGGAAATGAAGAATCAAACTTGAAAAACTCAGCCCGAAAGTCCTGAATACAGTGATTGTTCATCGACATTGAACGGGCCCGCAAATAGTAGGATCGCTATTCAAAGTTTACGATTTGAAAAAAGTATAAGAGATACGTTTACTATTGACAGAATTGGAAAAGGTGTCTCTTGATTAGTAACCACAATGAATTTAGTACGCGCATCTGTTGTTGCAGTCATTATGGTTTTGCAATCACTTTCTAATGTTCTAAGAATAAGGTAACTAGTGCATTGATTTTTTACGATTATAAGTGCAACCTGAGTCAAAAATATATGCAGCTTTTTGAGAGAGCTTTTCCAGTCTCTGTTCCTTCCGTACAACATTCTATAGCTGCTTTGTAAAGTTAGCACAAAGAAGAACAGACTTGGGAAACGAGGGACACAAGGACTGTCCAGCAGCAATCACATATGAAAGCATGGTGTAGAAGCCTTAGTGAAGAACGACCGCGAGTGACTTAAAGCGAGACAGTGGAGTCGCTAAACTTTGTTGTCCTTGGGTAACCCTATATACACACGGAAGAACAAAAGGCTTCAAGAGTGGCAGGTGCCAGGAAGTGTTTCGTTATATCGACAATGGCAGCTCCCGATGTTTCCACGATATTTTCAAACATAACGAAATCTGAATTTACGATCCGAAATCAAAGAGACATTAGGCGATGTGGATCTTCCCAATTGACGACACATCAATAAAGTTTATGCAATATTGAAGTGTACGCCGGAAAATGGTTTTGTCAGTTTCTTCCCATCAAGCAGCCATATTGCATCCAGGAACGAAAAACAGTCGCTGCTAATAGGTACACTATGGCTTGCCTCCCCAAGGTCTTCAGATTACCAACAGAAAAACGGTCACAACTGGGTCGCGAGGACCAACCTCTACGCACCGCTTTAAAAACAATGAAACTTTTGCAAGAATCATTATTGACACATGTGAACCACACACAGTACACTCTAGAACTAAAAGTTGCTCCTTGTTACCATAAGTTTGGGAGTTACAAAGAAGCCTTTGAGTCCTAAAAAAACCATCCCTAAAGAAGCATGGCGTGATCGCTTGCATGATGGGTTCCAAAGGGTGCAATATTATTTCTTCGAAAAAAAAAATGGCAGTTATGACCTTCCACTTAATAGAGTCCGGAAATTTAAATAACTACCCTCAAATCTGCACCTTCCCCACACGGCGTTCTACAGTCCCCTTAAGTTGATACACAGATTGAAGCCACAAGTTTGGAAAAATCCATCTAGCTCCCTAGGCTCATCGCTGGAGAACTTATTCCGCATAAAATGAGTATATATAAGTGTACTTTATATATAATAAATTAGGGAACTCAAGTGTCATAAATGTAGTAATAGAGCTTAATAAGGACAAACAAAAATTTATAAATAAGGTTTTATGTACTTCTAGTAGATGCTGAAAAATTAATATTTTACCTCAAAGCATGGCAATGCTACTTAATATTCTACAGTGGCTGTTTCTTCACATTCGCTTTGACTCGTCACTGTGAAAACACACATTACCATGGACGGAAATTAGAAATATGCGTTTGTTGTCTGGGGGGGGGGGTGTCCTCCAATGAATGTGGTGTATGTACGATGTCACTGTAACTCATTTTAGTCGGATGGTTTGTCTTTATTTATATCATCACTTTCCGCAGTAGATCACAAGATTCGATGAATGGCATGTTCTGTCACTTTGAGCAATGTTTACAGTGTAACTATGCTGTTTAACTTACCATATTTGTTGGTTTGTTAAAAATAAGCAACGTAACTTTAAAATTAAGGATTTTAATTCCTTGTTTTGTGTTTTTATATACTTCTCTTAAGAACAGGTCTCTAAAATAAATAAATAACACCAACACACACACACACACACACACACACACACACACACATATATATATATATGCTGTAAATATTGTATAATCTCAGTCGTTATTAAAACACATAATGTTATGAACTAGTAAGAACAAAGTGTTTACTATACTATCTCCCCTGAACTCTCAGAAATATCAACATGCTTTACAATCATATTTAGACCTGTGTACAAGTAGTTACACCTTTTTCTTTACACTGCAGTTCTTTATTTTTTTTAGCACAATCCGTCTATTAATGGCCTGAGTTTATAAAATCAGAAAGATTTTCATTGGCATTCTGTATTTCGGCAAATACATCTGGCGATCTGTTCAACTATTGAAATGCACCCAACACAAATATGTGTAATAAATGTTCCACAAGCGTAATATATCTAAAGTGCATTGTTGAGAATTAAAACTGTCAACACTTTGTTATTTCGTTTTTCTTGCTGTATTACTATAACTGTAATCCTAAACGTTTGTTACCTTGAGAGTTTCTGTCGAATGTCTGAGGCTAAGAAGGTAATGATGCATGAACATGAGCAGCCTTAAGAAAACTACCATCTAACCAGAGGTGAAAAGCTAATGGCATGAGTGGATAATGAATTAAGAAGTTTACAACATATTATGGAAATCAGAACGATTGCCTTAGGTATGAGGATTGGTGTACACTGCTGTCGCTACAATTAAGAAAATCGCAGAAAGGTAAAGAAAGAACAAAACCCAAGCTGTAGCCGATGTAGGCAATGACTGATGAAACTCCGTGAGGGTTAAACAAAAGTCGGCTTCCGCCCGCTTCTTCCACATTTTATGGGCTACAAGAATAAAAAAGGAAATTGTGAATGCCCGAAAACGATCTCTGTGAAAAGAAGGGCGGCCAGACGTCCCAGATGATGAAGATGGGGAGCTGGGGATGAGAGGAACTTGCTCTTGTGACCGTAATTAAATAACAAGGCGTCAAAGGGTCTTGTTTACATGCACAGTTCACTACATTAACACGAACCTCATTCAACCGTTCTCTACTTCCACCGCAGCACTCAACTTACAGCTTGACCTAATGAGACTAATAAATTCTAATTACCAAGCACTTGTCCCCCTTCCTTGGCTGCTCTTCCTATCCCTTTCACGTTTCTATTCTGCCACAACTCTTCTACCCCCTTTCGTTGGATCAGCATATCTTCCGAAATGCATATGCGGACTACACATACTCCAACCCTAACACCTCAACAAGGATAAAACTTTTAAATCTCTTATAATTTATTTTTAATCATTTCGTTGGTTATGTTTAGTGTTCTCATGTATCAAAAGAAATGCTATTGAATAGACCTTATAGAAAGACATCAGTTTGTAGATATGAATTGAGATCAACAGTCGGCTTTTCCATCCTAGCGTACACATTCACGCACAGCTAAATTAGTGCATTTACAGTGAGGTCCACTTGCAGGGTGAGAACGGAGGTTCACAGGAATTGTATGCGATGGCAACCTGCCGAAGTTTATCACATTCTTGTACAACATTCATTCAGAAAAATGAATAGAAAACGAAAGTATTCCAAGTGAAAGTACCACCTGAAACGAGAAATTAAACAAAAATGTGTGGCGTCAACGTCATTTTCCAGCAAACGTTAAAGCATCAAGTGTTACAAAACGAGGAAATGTTCTATATTTTGCGATACGTGCTGCGATGATGAAAATATGTTTGGTTCATAAGCTGATTTGAGAAAAATGACACAATTATTAGTATGTCAGTGATTTCACCTAATATTTTAATAGTGCGAGGTAGTGCACTGATAAAACATCTTCTGTCTCTGGTTCAAATCCGTTGAGGTCAGCTATCCTGATATTGGATTTTTCCTGGTTTTCCTTGGATCCTTAAAAGGATAATTATATTCCACGGAATTTCCGCTCCTCCATTTCATGTAATTTCATTTCTTTGGTTTGCGCCACGGGTGACCGAAGTTGTTAAGGCACGCATTCGTGAGGCGGGAGGGATCTTAGGTTCGATTCCCACCAGGACCGTCCTTCCTGACTGAGGTTTTATAAAAGTTTTCATCGGCCCTCATAAATATAAAATGTTGCGGAGGTGCAGTAAACTTAGCCCCAGGACTCTTCCTTCCGTTAAAAAACACAAAACAAATCCTTTCACAATTTATAATTTAATTTCATTTATCACCAGTGTCAATCGCCTGTGACGCTTCAGCAGAGAAAAGAGCGTTAAACACTATTAAAATGTTGACGGTCGAAAGGAACGAAAGTGCCAGGCGAGGTGGGCTGTGTGCCGGTGGCTTGCACTATGGAAAAATTACTGTCCCGGCGTCTGGTATGAAAGCAGCCCTTTTGAAGGGCTTGAGATGGGAGCGCCGACTGGAAAAATATTAGGGACCCCATATACGTGCATTATTCACCGCCAGATGTTTCCCACGTCCAATCCCTCCCTCCCGGAATGCCCAAATAGGGGGCTAAACACCACTCTTGGGTAAGGTGGAAAACCCGAAATATCTAACAATTCAATTGTCATGTACGAGAACCATTTGTGAAAATGTCACACCTGAGATGAGTGCTGTCGTGACATGAAGAATGTACTTCGGCAGGTTACACTGAGTAGTTTCTTCTGTCCGAAATTAAGTGCATGATGCGAAATTAAAAACTTACGGGCTGCATGTAAGTTTAGCATTTATACTTCTTGAGAATATTGCAGACATCTTCCATATTGTGCTTCACACGATTCAGAGCAAGTGGTTTCAAAGTACTTCGTGGTTCGAGCTAAAATACGCACCTGATTTGTGGAAAGTTTCACGCTACGAGTAATCCAAAGTCATGTGCGTAGGAATCTACCGTCATTGTAAAGATTAATCCATATCTTAGTCCGATGTAGGTGCTATAATCCAATAACTAGATGCAGGCCGAACTATTGCATACCACTTAAAAGGAAATAAAAAGATTTAAATTTCAGACTGCACAAAATTGCTGCTCTGTTGACACAATATCAAAATACAGCTGTTTTCAATGAATGAAATGGCAGTCAAAGTTTCATCCTGCATTCACAACGTCATAACTAGAAAGAATGTCACATTTTATACTATTAATTGCAGAGCTCTAGGAAGCTTATTATTTACATATTAGAATAATTGCAATTTCATTTTTCACATTTCAAAATATTTGTAAAAGGTTTCATATTTGTAACAAATTCTAATATGTGTGTGTGTGTGTGTGTGTGTGTGTGTTATTTTTAAATTTAAGTGACTTGCACTGTTTTAATTGCTGCATTCTTCAATAAATAAATGGTGTAATTTCGTTAAGTTCCAGCTACTGTCATTGTTAGCACTCCAATTCAAGGTATAACAGACCCTTCATCCTTGGCCTGCGATATGTTTTGAAAAAAGTAGGCCTGAAATTCGAAAGTTTTTATAAATATGACGTACAGAACAAAAACGTGTGCAATTTTATTTTAGGTTGGGTGTTCTGAAAATTGCTTCTACATTATTTAAAAAATAATTAGATACATCTTAATGTAGCGTTTTAAAATTGAGTGAAAAAATTTAGCTCCGTTTAGGAAGAATTACATTAACAGATACTCTGGTATAACTGGTTATATCATTCACAACAACCGTACAATAATGCTGTAGTACGTTCCGGTATACGATAAATTAGTAATACCATAGACAGTATACATTACAGGGGCTTACTCCTCATCGTGCTTGCTACGTTACTTTAAAAAGATAAGTGCAAGGAATTGATGTTCAAATGACACGCAACTGATGGAAAATTCATGATAAGAAAATAATGTAATAATTGAATGAATTTATTTATACGTTGATGAAAATAATAATGAAAAATGTGTGCTAATGACTAATATAAAAGTGTTTTCTCTGTGGCACAGAAGTTTGAAACGGCCAACAAAAATGTATCTCATTAATGTCTAAGTGATAATGATAATAATAGTAATAATAATAATAATTGATTTGTTGGCAGAATTTGTATATTTTTGTATAAAATGAATGCGCTATTAACAAGCGCAACAATGAAATCACGTGATGTAGGAATGACATGGGATGTTTCTTGGGAAGTAAATTAAACTCTAATGAGTACAAGGTAAGGCAAAATCTATTCCAGCGAACACAAAGCTACAAAATGTAGCATGGTGTAAGTTTGCTCCTGTCACATTGTGTGATGTAGAGCGCAGCTGTTCCATTCTCACCAACAGATGGTACAATCTCTTACCATAAAAAACCGGGAGAAGATGCTTGTAATTTGCTGTCGGAATAGTGCACTTTATGGTTATAAGAAATATATTCTATTATTATAATGCATAAGAATTGATTATACTAAATCTTAATTATATTTCTTTTAATTTGGAAGTCAGTTCTGGTGGTCTAGTGGTAACCATATTTGCCTCGTAAACCCAAGATCATGAGTTCAGTCCCTACCAGGGTCAATGGATTTTTTCGGGCGTAAAAAAAGTATAAGTATGGCTTCATTCGGAGGGAAGTAAAGCAATGGGTCCCGTGTCGTAGGTTTGCGGAACGTGAAAGAGCCTCAAGCCTGAAAAAGAGGACCGCCACGGGTGACCGAGATCGTTAAGGCGCGGACTCGTGAGCGAGAGCTCTGCGGTTCGAATCCCGCCAGGACCGTCCACCCTGACTGAGGTTTTTTCCAGGTTTACCTCAGTACTCATGACTGGCGAATGCCGGGGAGGTACCCTAAACCTAGGCCTGGAACGTTTCCTTCCTTAAAAAATTCTTTCCCAATTTATCATTTCATTTCATGTATCATCAGTGTTCACCACCTGTGGTGCCACAGTAGTAAAAACCGGCGTTGAACACTATTCAAAAAAAAAAAAAGGCCTCTGAGCAAAATTGGTCGGCCGTCACGCCCTGATTTGAATGGGACACTGATGATCTAATTGTTAAAGAGCGCTAGTTAATAAACCAAACCAACAACAATTAATTTGGAAACAATTAATTTTTTAAAATTTTTCATTTTTTGTTCACATTTTAGTACGGTGGATTTCATATTTCGTCTGATTATCTTAATAGTTTCAACTTCCCCTCACCACCCTATAAACCTGACAAAGTGATGAATGTTCTTCTCGGTGAGTAAATTTGTTTTTTCCCTTATGTCAGAAGGAACTTTGACTGAAATCAACTTTATGGGAATACTTCCTGTGTGAAAGTTCTTAGGTCCGCAGCCGAGCGTTCTCTGAATATGAGGAGTCGTATGTTAAAGGAATGGTTCTGCATTTGCAGACCAGAGATGAATAGCGAGAAAAAATATTGGAAACATTTCAAAACAGGATACGACAATTGAGTTTCCAGAATGTAATAATGTCTGAGCCAGAAGACTCCAGGAAATAAACATGGCGGTTACTATATTTGAAAATAAAATAGCTAATTTATCAATTCCTAAACAAAATTATGTTAAAGAAATTCTCTTTTTAATTGTGCTTTATTGTCCCTAAAGCATTAAAACTTGCACGCAATGTTCAAAACCTGAATTAAACTCCTTGGTTGAGAAAAGGTTTAAGTATAGGTATATCTAATCGACGGCCTCGCTGGTGTAGCAGTGCGCTGTAAAAAACCTCCAGGAAACTTAAGTAAAAATGTGATGGTAATTTTGTTTATCTAGTGATTGATGAAACATTGTAAGTTGGAGAATATTCTTATTGCCCCATTGGAAGATGTGAACAATTAACCCTCTCTTGTGAAAGAAAAATACCCTAGTTCAACATGGCAGAATTGATGTTTGTGCTCAAGGGATGAGATATACGCTGATGATAAGAGCGGTTTGAGGAAAACTCTATTGCTGAATTGCTTGAGAGAAGGAAGAGCATTTGTTCCACCTCCAGTCTCTGTAATAACCTTAGTTTTTGTTTATTTGGTTTATTTATGGACGCTCTTTAACATCTCAGGTCATCAGCGTCCCATTCTATTCAGGGTGTGAAACGGCCAACAAATTTTGCTCAGAGGTCTCTTCTTTCTGGCTTGAGGTTCTTTTTCGTGCCGTAAATGTAGGACACGGGACCCACGGCTTTACTTCTCTTCCGAAGGAAGCCATACTTAGGATTTTTACGCCCGAAAAATTCCATGCATATACTTAAAGCATCACAGCACCAACTTTAATGATCAAATTGAGTACAGTAGAAATAGTACCAGTATAACAAATACCAAATGACTGGTCTAAAAGAGCTCTTCAACCTAAACTTAGAGCTATAGCGAAAATTTCTGATGAACTTTGTATAAACATATACAGATTTTAAACTAGATAATGTTGATGTAATCCAGTTTGACTTCTTCAATCATCACTTCTGCAAATGGTTCAAAGGTCCTGTGTTGCATTTAAAAAAAAAAAAAAAAAAAAAAAAAAACTACCATACTTGCTTCGTTAACTCAAGATCGCGGGTTCAATCCCGGCCAGGATCGATGGATTTTTTGGGCGTAAAAATCCTAAGTGTGGCTTTCTTCGGAAGGGAAGTAAAGGTGTGGGTCCCGTGTCCTACATTTACGGTACTATAAAGAACCTCAAGCCTGAAAGAAGAGGCCTCTGAGCAAAATTTGTCGGCCGTTTCACACCCTGAATAGAATGGGACGCTGATGACATGAAATGTTAAAGTACGTCCGTAAATAAACCAAATAAACGATATCTGGAAGGAAGTTTAGAATTTACTTGCAGATCCAACATTAGCAATTCCTAGTCATTTTACTTCAGTAAATTAAAGTTGATGTTCCACTGAAAGAAATATCAACATATGCAACCAACAGTTTGTGAAAAAAAGTATTATCTCCTTTTCCTATCGCTTTATACTCCTGGCAGAAAAGCTCTACCAAAATGCCTACACTACGTAAGCAGGCGATGAAGACAATTATGGTTCCTTCGTCCTCTTCTTTGGTTGAGGGGAAGATTTTCAACGATCAATTAGACTTTGAATTCTAACATGAGTTTTTCCTGTCAGACAGGAAACACTTGAGGCTCACTTTCAATTAATCAACAACTTCTTCTGGAAAAGACTGAGAGCGACATAGGAGACTAAATAACTCAACTTCCTGTCTAAAATATATTTTATTATCCAAGCACACCGAGCTATAATAAGTGATAGTATTTCAGTTCGGCATATCCTTTGTTTAATGTTTTAGGCAGGAAAAGAAAATCTAATTATAATTTATAATCATATTATTAATCTATAGATAAATAAACTGTTTATAATGGCTGCGTTCCAATATATATCAAATCAAACAAAGATAGATATATACCATAATTTCCGAAAAGATAAAGCATAATTAATTTAACAAAAAAAATTTCACTTATGGAGCACTTGAAGTTAATGAAGCAATTATATTTACCAATGGAGTACGTCATAATTGTCATATTCGTTTAGGTTCGTGAGTAAATATAACTTTAATATTGTAAATGCTAAAACAAAATCCTAGCATGCGCATTGAAAGCAAAATCGTATTGTAGTGCAAACAGAATATCGAGTAACCCATTGTAACAGAGGTCTTAACACGCACACTTCTAAATTAAATTTCCGTAGAGTAAGAAATCATATAATAAAAGAGTTAATTTATTTCTCATTTATACACAGGACCACGCCTTTTAAGTGATAATTTTTAAAATGTTCGTGAAAAATGAATAAAATAACATAATCATTGTTATAAAGGGAATATTAGTTCGTGAAATGTTTTAATTTTACATTTTTTAATCTTGTGATGTCACTAACCACATAAACCCTCCTAATTAATAATGATAATTTGTGCACACGTTATATTTGCAACATATGGTGAAATAACCTTAGTAATAGCTAACAATAACTGTACTTTTACTAAATCAATCTTATACTTATATAATTCAGTTTTATACAAATGTAAATTAAAAAGAAAATTGGAAGGAAAATAATATCTCTTAATTTTAATCATAATTATTTAGCATAAGCATACAACATATGAGAACATTCTGCTCCTTCATACATCTTCTCAAATTTAAAACCACAAGTTGTATTTTGTATACAACCGTTCAATATCTGCTCTTGAAATTCGTAACCACAAGGACTTTATACACTTATCAAAAATTCTTTAAATGCTTTCAATGCTTCTAATACATATATTATATTGAGCTCACAATTTTCATAACTTCAATACACCCCTAGCTAAATTACACAACTCTACATAACATAAACGCAAGTGACATTATTCATTAACATTCACAAGCAGTTTACTGGACATCTATCAAAATTATTCACCCTTACGTGCAAAATACAACCTAATGCTTTACATATATTCATCTTTCACCAACAAAACTTCCAGTTTATTAAGCGTTAAATCAGTACACGTTTTTGATGAGCCTGAACTGGAACTACATGCTTAGAATCAAACATTTAATACGCACAATTTATTGAAAATACTTAAAATAGCGTTTTTCTTTTTTATCGCAGAAATAAGCATAGAGCAAATGTTCACGAAAATCCGTGACACATTTAATGAATCATAATTATGCTAAAACCTGTTTTACTCTTAGTGCAACTCCCCAATATCACTAATAACAAATAAAAGTAGTTTAATAAAACGGATTGGTTATGCATATGTACTGTAACCGAGAAAATTGGAATATTCACATACTATCCATTTGCTTGGTCCTCGCTTTACGTCCGGCATTATTACGATCAATAGAAGATTATGGCCTACTCGAATTCCAGACCCAATGTGCTGCGAGTTTCATTTTAGTCAATTTTAAATAAAAAAGTATTAATTAAATTCGCCAAAGTTGATGAACTGCAAAAAAACAGAAGAAATAAAATATTCCGAAAGTAAAGTTTCAAAGTGTGAATTATAATTTGTTTAGAAAGTACATATGTCTCGCAGCAAACGGTAAATATTTTCAATGAAATTTTGTGGCATGTCAACAATTTTCAAAATTCAAAATTATTCCGGTCCGTTCAGTTTTTAATGCTACGATTTATACCCCTTGTTCTTGATTTGTGTCGGTAGATGCAATTTGTTTAGCCAATCGCCAGTAGTACTGGCCTTGAACGAATCGCAATGGCCTGCGCTCAGTTATGTCTGCTGGGATAATTCAGCTGCTAAAGCGAGGCCCAAACAAATGGATGACACGATATAACAACGGTTACAATATAAAAGGAGATAAAATTGATTCACTTGCTTCATAGAAGTTTTATTATGGACAACGTTCTAAATAGTGTCTTCAAGTCCATTACGTTTAAATAAATGAACTCGTAAAGCTTAAAATGTCCTAAAGTTCAGGAGATGAATATTTAGCTTAGATTTAATTTATAACATCTGTTTGTTAATGCATTATGAACGACAATTTATCGTTATGAAAATATTCAGTGCAAAGATTTGCGACGTTAAAAAATGAATTAATTGCACACTGTTTGTATCCGAAAACATACAGTGCTAAAGCTACATAATATTTGCATTTTTTCCTTACCAAACCAATGATCCAGCAGTGTCACAAGTGTACATTAGGTGGTGTGAGATTAATAAGGAAAACCCTCGGCGATCATTCACTTGCAACAATGCTATTCACAGAAAAGCACTCGCAATCTTCCTGTTATAATAAGTGCAGTTCCAAGTATTTAAAATAGTAGATTTATGTTGGAAAACGAATATCCGGAAAATAGTGAATCTTACACTACAAAACAATTTAAAACACTCATAGACACTCCGTAAAGATGAAATATACATTTTGCACTTTTATATTTTTATTTAAATTTTATCCATAATTTTTGAGCTTTCAAATAATATATTAACTATGTAGTTTACTAATTGTTAAATGTATTTAAAAATGCATTGAAATGAATACTATGTGGGCTGCTTATAATGTTAGATATCATGGGGATTCTACAGCATACAAAGAATTGGTATCAGCTAATTCATATGGAGATAATAAAGAAATTAATAAGTTAGAACGTAATGTACACTAGAATGAGAACTAGCATGCACTAACAACTTCGTGTGCCTATTTCTGAAACTATATTTTGTTACATAATTTAGCTTTCTTTCATTTATACGAGTATAAGTTTGAAAAAATCAGAACTTGTTTATTGGAGAATTTTTCACATATAATGTAGCTTTCTTCAACTTATAGAAAAAAGCATACATTTGAAAGGTTCAGAACTTGTTAATTAGAAATATTTTGATATTTTAACATGAAATTTTATTAAATGTTAAATTTTTCTAAATTTTTACAAGAAAATTTCTTGAAATTTTATGAAAAAATATATAATAATGAGAAATTATATTTAGTTAAAATCTGTGTGTAATATAAAAAATCTGTATAAATTTAAGGTAATAGCACTGCCATATTGTGCTAAAACGATCAAGTATTTATTGTAAGAAAAGCTACAATGCATATCCAATTAACATTGCAAGATAGGACGTTCGGGAGTGCCTTAAGTAATATTCAAGCTCTGACTAACGAACGACCTACCTGTCCATGTTTGATGATCAACTGGGGACTAAGGACAATAAATACCACACATAATTGTTTTTCTACTTCATTTCATCAATATTTATGATGTCATTATGCACATGTGATATTGCATGTTATCATCAGCTTTATGGGTTTCTTTCATGATACGCAGAGCTGCAGAAGAAACGCGGCGCTTTTAATTGCTTTGTTAGAAATGTAATTAATATCTTTATATTCTCTTTTCTGCACTTCTATTATGTTTGTACGATGACCTGTATCATCTGGGTTCCTTTGTCGTCCCTGGATTCAGTCCTAAGCCCCTTTGTAATAGAAATCAAGAGAACCTGGTATGCAATCAACGCTACAATAAAACAAATCTTTACGAGCCTTACCTGTGCTCTGAAGAGAAAAATAATTGTATAATAACTGAAGCGTTCCTAAGTGAGTATGGTTCTTCTTGCAGAGCCAATAGCACATTGCGTAGTAGTAAAAAGTGCAGTTAAATACCTCTTCATCACTTATATACGTTCCATGTTATTTATTTAACCCTCCGTAGGTTGCGGTGCTTCCAGTAAGCGCCGCTTTTGGCGTTTTACTTTGAAAGGCAACCGCTGTCAATACCTTCCTGGCTGACAATGTTTGTTTGCTCTTGATATGCCGTCATTATTGGGGTTACACGTGTATAGGCCACGCGACAGAACTAGTTCATTTTTTCCACAAGGCGTTTGGTCTAAGCAACCCAGATTTAGAATTAGCTCTGCGGTTATTACAAGATGACGAAGTCAACTAGATAAACGATACGAAGAATAAAGTGATACCGGTGCAGATTATTTGCCATCCGAGAGAAGAAAAGTGATTTCCGACACAGGGGAAAGTGGCACAGAAGATGAACCTGTTGTTAGAGAGACTATGCTTTATTATACTTAGGGAGGGATAAAAACACAAAGTGAAACCAAAGGTACATGGAGTACAAGGCCGTATAATTTGCTCACTACATTGCAAGGTGTTATTCATGAAGCACAACACTCCAGAGATGTACTTGACTGCTGGAAACTATTTATAACAAATCAATATATAGAATCTATAAAAAGAAATTTTGAAAGAGAAAAACGTGCAAATGGGATCGACATTAAAGGCGTCCTTAAGTCTTTTATGTCTGACTTGTGCTTTCCAAGCAAAGGGAATAATGCCAGCGCACAAATGACAGCCGAGTTGAAAAATTTCACCTTGTAATGAATCTGAGAGAATTCAAATTCCTTCTTCGCTGCCTCCGTTTTGATGACAAAACCACAAGACAAGAATGTAAGAGTTGGACAACTTAGCAGCAATCCGTGAAATAGTTTCATCCTTTGCTGAAAACTGTAATAAATGTTATTCTCTTGGGGCATATATAACTATGGATGAATAGCTTGAAGCTTTTCGCGGGAGATGGTGGTTTAAACAGTCAGCCAAATATGGCATTGCAATATATGTCTTGGCAGATGGTAATATTTGTTACTGCCTTAATGTGGAACTGTGTGCAGGTAAACAGCCCGAGGGTTTTTTCTGTAACGAACCTGTTTTTAAACGCTTGGAGCAGCCTAAATATAACGCTGACCGTAATATAACCCAAGACAACTGGTTTACAGATAAGGACTTAATTACCGATTTAAAGGGAAAAAAATGTAAAATGTTGGGACAATAAAAATGAAAAAAAGATGTTTACCAGCCGAGCTACTGAATGCAAAAGGGGAAATTAAGTAATGTATGTTTGGCTTTGACGAACATGCTTTCTCATCTCGTACGTTCCGCAGAAAAGCCAAAGTGTGCTCGCAGTTTAAAGTATAGATGACTTAATTGATGATCGTACCGGAGCAATCGCAAAATCTATTATGCTAAATTCTACAAG
This sequence comes from Metallyticus violacea, assembly GCA_030762175.1. Taxonomy (NCBI): domain Eukaryota; kingdom Metazoa; phylum Arthropoda; class Insecta; order Mantodea; family Metallyticidae; genus Metallyticus; species Metallyticus violacea. The sequence continues at coordinate 320,208,322 of CM060846.1, read as the reverse complement.
GGTGGAGTTGGAAAGATGTACGCGAGCTACAATGTGCCTATAAATGCAAGACGTTGTCCACTAGTTGATTTCTTTGCTATGCTAAACATAACTGGCACAAATGCTCAAATAGTAACCATTAGAGATGAACTGGAAGTCAACAAGAGGAGATTGTTTTTTTCTTAGAATTTTGTCTGAGTAACTGGTATCTGAAGAGCTTTTGCAAAGAAGTATGTAGCCAGTAGGACTGAAAACTACAGTTGAAGCTCCAAAAACGCAGACCTGAATCTCAAGGTGGACAAGAAGCAGAGCAGGAGGACCCTCCAGCTCTTTCTGAAAAGCAGCAAGTTTGCTAAGCCAAAGATGATTTCCAGAGTGACAAAGCACGGAAGTGTACAAAGTATTTTTGCTTGGAACATGGAAAATGACACGTCATGAGTGTTTTAGGAGTTTGCACTTGGAGAAATAGGACAATGTAAAACAGGAAAACGGAAAAAAACAGAGAAGAAAACCCGTTGCTATGTCTTCATAAATAGATAATATTTATATGCTACTTAATACTTTGATGTAATTAATTCACTTTCCTTCTATACTAAACTTTTATGTATCTGCTGCATTTGCTATTTAGATTTTAATAATGTAATATTTATTGTTTAGCTTATTTTGTTTAAAACTAAGAGAAAAATTAACAAAAGATTGTACTATCAAGCAGAATAAAAATAAAATAAAAAATAGAACCTTATTATAGCATTAAGGAAAAACATTCACACAAACCAACGAAATTAGATTAAAAGTTCTTGGCACCCTCTAGATGGAGGCGGTTTAATATTACAAGTTAGTATTTATCGATGCACTCGACGAAAATTATCTGCAATTAAAAGCTACTGTTCACAGCACCTGTATTCACATTTTGCCTAATAATGTCACATTTCAATAACAGCGTACCAAAAAATTATAGCCATTATGAGGCAAATATATGTATGTAGAATATATGAGAACCAGTCTGAAACCAATGCTCCTTTTATTATTATTATTATTATTATTATTATTATTATTATTATTATTATTATTATTATTATAAACCTTTAAACAGTTGAAAATTTGCGAAATTTGAATTTGGCGTACACCCTTTGACAAAAAAATTTAGACACCCCCAGATTCTACTTGTCGATAGGAGAACTTCCGTGACTATGGTAAACGTATTCAAAACGCGCATGCAGCGACTGGCACACTGCAGTGGGCGCTTTGGCTGTAAATCAAAATCATCTAGAAAGAGAACATTAGGGTAGAGTAGCGGTGGTCGAGCGATTTAGAAAGCATTGCTCTTCTGCGTAAGCTCCTGGGTTCAAATTCCACGTATTTTTGTTTTATTTTTATCATTGATTTTTAAGTGCATATGTAGAACATAGTGTTGCCTTAATATCATATTGAGTTCTTTTTGGCATTACCTATTTCTACAGTGGACAAGAGTATACAACATACCAGTCTTTGTGAATTTGTACCTATGAGCCATCCTTTGTCCATTGTGCATGTTCAGGATATACGTGTGGAGCATATTGCATTTAGATAGAACAAATACTGAAGGAAATATTATAATATTAATTATAATATATCCAAAGAAGCAGAAAAAGAGTAAAACACCTAAATATTGACAGAATTCTCGCTCGCTATATACCGTCATGGGTGGCCGAGGTCGTTAAGGAGCGGGAGGTTTGGGGTTCCAATCCCACCAGGACCGTCCTCCGTAATTGGGGTTTTTCCAGGTTTTCCTTAGTCCTCATAAATGGCAAATGCCGGGAGGTACCCTAAATTTAAGCCTGGAACGCTTTCTTCCTTTAAAAATACTTTCCCAATTTACCATTTCCTTTCATGTATCACCAGTGTCCACCGTCTGTGGTAGAATTCCTGAATGCAGAATACAAAACACCGATTCGCATTATGAAAAGCTGAAGAATATATTACAACAGATGTCAGCACTATTAGACACCCAGTGCGTTGTTGTACGGAAGTTAAAGAGTAAATTCCAATGGCTGGTCACTGCAGTGACTTTATTGGTGCTGACTGCCGGATAACAACTGGTGAATTGGGCCTTATGCTCAGGATAATGATTTTGACTGCGCGAGAAAAAAAGTCTTTGTTAAAAGAAGCACAAAATACTTAAAAATGATTGAAAAGTGAGAAATTAATCATGAAAGTGTACATTTCAATTAGTTTTTTTTTCTTTTTTGTATAAATCAAAAGAGAGAAAAAAATGGGAGTCATTATATTCTTTCTAAGCCTCAAGTAACAGAAATCTTGCGATTAAAGAATTAAAGTTATATGGAACGATATAAACATTTTATTTTAACAGCCACTTCAATTTTATGAGTAATTGTTTTTAAAACTGATTCTTAAACTCCCTTAATCGTATTTTGGTTACACGGGTCCGTATGGTAGGTTAATAATTCTTCATCTACAACTCTTTTTTTTTTCCTTTCTACGTAATTGTCAACTGCAGTAAAACGGCGCAGTGTCTTACAAGAATGTTAGAGAAAGGAACGATTGAAAGCTCAGCGAAACGTCAATACTTTATTGTGAGTCATGGAACGTTACTTTCCTTAATGTTGCATATAATTTAAATTAATAATCACATTATTTATAATTACAGCGCTATAATTACGAATATGAACAAATCTTATGATAGCTTTAAAAATTCATCTTTGTAATATATTTAATATGAATTAGATTCCTTCCTTTTTAAACTCAATTTCACAATATATTTTATAAATTCGTTTCATAAACTGTTTATTATACTGAGGGTGGAAAAACAAAGTGTAGAAAATTGTAGAGTAGAAAGGCAGTACCAAACTAAATATTTTAAGGATAGGAACAAAGGGTGGCAGAAGCGTTTTTACTGCGCTACGTGCCTCAACATTAAATCCGTCACGTCAGAGTCTCAGATTGTGAAACTTGTTTGTGGCGTGTCAGATGTAAACAAAACGCACTATTGTACAGTACTAGTAACTGTCGCTAGGTATGTCTCAAGTTCAATGCAGCATTTGTGTTTTGAAGCCTACTGGATGGAACGGTAATACCGAACGCATGTCTGAAATTAGGGGAAACTTATAGTTCCAACATGACGGCGCCCCTACACATTTTCCATTTTCCACTTGCAGTTAGATATAACACAAACAGAACATTTCGTGACATATGGATCGGACGCGATGGATCAACTAGGTGCAACCCCGGTCACCTAACTTGACACAGCTTTTTTTCTCTGGGATACCATGAAAAAAAACTTTACAATTTATGAAACATCAGTTGAGGATCCATGCGACTTTGTCGGACGCATTATGTCAGCGGCAGAAGTGCTTCAGACTACTCCCGGGGTATTTTCAGAGAACACGCCGATCCCTGTCACACAGCTATGTTATTTGCCAGCAATAAAATGGTGATCATATTGGACATTTGTTACGATATGTTGACATCAGTAATTAAGTAATAATAATTGTAATATTTTGACATTTTTGTTATTTCTCTGTAACTGTACATTAAGAACTAAGATCACTTTATTTTTCAGTCAGACTTTTGGGACATATTGTAACATGTTGTAAAATGCATCCATTAAGTACGCGAATGTTATGTATAATTTCTCAAGGTGTACAAGTGCTCATTGGTTGAGACAGTGCGTACACACTTGTAGTGTGTGTTATATTTCATTTTGACTGGCAAATGAAGATGTTTCATAACGTCAGATTTCAATTATGTTCATGCAGTGCTTCTGTTATACTGCATCTACGACCCCTTGTTCTTAACCTCAATATACTTAGTTTGATACTGACTTTCTACTATACAGTTTCCTACACATTGTTTTTGGCACCTGTTAATCTAAAAGTTAATCTAACTTATGTTTGCACACACTAGAATTAAGTGTTTCGTGATGACTGGAGACTGAGCATTTCCAAATACTTTTCTTCTGCAATCTGAAACCTCAAACCATTTTAGGATGGCATAATTCCGTGACCTTTATGGAACTTCACTACGCGATTTAATTTCATATTTTAATTAGCCAGTTTTGTAACTAAATTTCAGGGTTCTAGAAAAAATTTAGATTGTAACATCTATAACATTTTTTCAGCTTCCGCTAATTTGTGATGTTAAACATTAGTACAAAAAGCATATCAGTACTAATTGTGACTTGAACATACATTTTTGGTTATATATATGAGACTTCGCTCATAATTTTGATGAAGACCATAAAAACGTTCATTGTGTAATTTTAGTTACGCTGATACAGAGCAATACACTTGTTAAAATACGTATAAGAAGATTCTTTATAGTAGAGCAATAGGCACAACACGCAAAATCATCTGAGCAACCTTCTGAAACACATTCCATTATTGACAATGCACTAAGTTCCACGTGTTGTGTTTCCTTCTCTGCAGTCTCAACAATGAAAGATATGCCCACACTTTTGCAGTGCGGCTATATATAAACAATTAATTCCTGCTTCCACTTTTGAGGCATTAAGAAGCAAGTGAAGAGTTTCTTACTAACCTAAGTCAAGTACTACCCGTTTCAGCTTACTCTACCGGTTGCGAACTCAGTAAATAGCTGCCTACGTAATGCCACATAGTCGCTATGGAAATATCAGTTTATTGAAGCAAGCACTTGTTGCGGTTGCTGTCTAGAAAAAAAAAAAAATAATAACGGCGACATTGTATATAATGGGGCACTCGAAGTGTAATGGCAACATAGCCAATGTTTCACACTAATTTATTCAGTTTACAATTGGTATGACACACATCTAATATATGTCAACAATACTTGAAAGAGTGCGCACTCTATCTGCAGCACTATTTCAAGATATCTCTCTAAATGATTCATTTAAAACCCTTTAGACGTCAACTCTTGAATGAAGGTTAATTCCTCGCAGAGCTTCTTTGATCTTCCAAGTAATTGGAGTACTATGTTGCATTTATTTTTGTAGAATGAGTACAGTTTGCACCTAAATTATGCCTTCATAAACAAAACACACAATAATCATCACTTTCAACATGGTTCTACTAGCACTTGTTCACAGTTATGAAATGCCCGCACCCACCTTGCAGTGGGTTCGATACGATAGAGTTCTATCCCACAATCTTCTTGTAAAGCCCTAAAGCGCCGAGTTGCATTTTTTTTCTCTTACAACAAAGTTTTTTTTTTTTTTTTTTTTTTTTTTCCATGAAAAAAATTTGTTCAAAACTCACCAAACACTTTTAAAGGGGTATTACTACAAATCGGAAAGAGTGACTGAATTTTCAAAATATGGATACTTAAAGTCCTTCATTATCGCAGATTCATTAAAAAGTAGCAACTTTATAGCACAATATACGATTCCGAGGTTAACCGCTAGAAGTAATGGCTTACAACATTACTTTTCAAGTGCCCTAATAATGTACAGTGCATTAAAATTGCTACGAGATAGTACAATGTTCAGAGCTAATGACTCAAGCATGTACATCTTATTTCCAGAGCATACACTGTTTAAAATATAGTGACACGACTATATCATGCTTTCAACCTAGCCACTCGTTCTGCTTCCTGCATTTCCTTGTTAACAACTACACTAGAAACCCAACACTCAGCGGTTTTATGCTCAAAACTAATCATCTAATTTAGTAACTACCTAATGCGAGCGATCTTCCAGCATTAAAGGTTTATTATAAACTGGTACGAGGATCTGTTTATGAGATATTATCAATTCCAGAGAAAATTGCATAAGATTCTAAGAACATTTATGCTTCGTTTCGTCATTCTTTAACACTAGAAGAATAAACATAATATTAAAGGTTTTCCGCCCCCTTGGCCGCATCACAGATAATTTGTTATGCCTCATAAGACCTGGAGTACCAGTGATGGGTTCAATTTTTCATATGTAGGCTCCCCGGAGGTATACTTCCTGCTACCGGCATCTCCCGCTGCTTCGGGAGATTTTACTTGGAAACTGGATACCGCAATGGAGCAGTGAGGGCTGCCAAGATGAGATCGGGACGCCGTGAATCATCTCGAGACTGAAAGAGAAAAAGATGCCGACCAGCCGGCACGAACCCCACTACACGACTCAAATCAAACCGGCCTTGTTATTTTATTTATTAATTGTGTTTACGCATTTAATGGTGGAACTCCCAGGCACTGGAAGCAACGTGGTAGCTACTCTAGCCGTAGATTCTGGAAAAAAGTCATACAAATATATCATTATCTTCTCCTGCAGCTGCCAGGCTTTTACAGAACCGCTGCAGAAAGTTTTCTCGAAAGTACGCCCCATGAGATTCCTTGAGTAGGTAGATCGTGCAAGACATGCGCAGCAGAAATTGATTTCAGTTACAGTACTGAAGAAATACATTAAACTCGTGGTATTGCCCTTTCAAGTAATGCATTTGCACCTTTCTCTCATCTTAAAATATATTCATGGAATATTCTTAAGGTAAAAGTAATTATTTTATTTATATTATACTAAGTAGGGGGTTCATAAACAATGAATTACAAAATGTGCAGTTAAAATGTAGGATATATGCACCTAAAATTACAAAATATGCTCCATTAAAACTCAGAAATTTTCTGAAAACTCTGATGTAAAATAGTCTGTCATAATGACATTTATCTCCCCTTAGAGACATCACAAACTACCGAAGCTATTTTAACTCCAACCTATACAAGTGGTAAATAATTCGTTATGCGTTTAAATTAATTGAAATTTAATGTTTAAATAATAAACAACTGCTACTTACGTTTTTATTACAGATTTGACCAGTAACAACCTTCCCCTAAGTTGTTAAAGTTTCAACTTCTTCAATCCACTGGTTTCTGGTACCTTCATCGTTTGCCATCGCTGAAAATGAAGAATAATTCAAAATTAATAATTTTCTTGCTGCTATGTTCTAAATTACAACACATTCTAGTGTTACCAAAATGAAATTAAAGACTTCGTAAATCAGATAATTGCATTATTCTAACCGTGTTATGGTTGACACGTAGCGAATAGAGTTTAGCGCATCAAGTCTATTGAATATGTCCGCGCCAAGCATTTTGCAGCGATTTTGTAACCATTGTCAATGTCTTAAGCATCACAGACGATAAGGGCACTTCTTGCTTTATCTGTTCTTTTAATCTGTACTTCCACCCATCAGCTTTACATTTGCTGAGAGTAAGCAGTGCTTTTGTTATGGAATACTTTGTTGATTGCTGCAGAGCTGCTCACAATGTTTTACCCACAATTGTGTGCTGTGCTTGATTGCAATTAAATATAATATAAATGTTACACTATGTTTTATCCTCACCGGTTCTTCTGAATTTCATAATTCCGATTTTTCGTATTCTTAAACTTTGATTACCTAAGTTGCAAAAAAATAAAAAATATTTTTTCATCCATAAAATATGTACATATTTTTAATAATATATTTTCATCTGTTAGCAAATAGATAACATAAAATTCTTTTAAATTGTGCATGTTATTTGCCGTGAAAGATTTCTTCCTTAAAAGAATCCCAAGATTAATAATAATAATAATAATAATAATAATAATAATAATAATAATAATAATAATAACTATATATTTTTATTTGAATATGATTTCATTTTATTAATTGCACATAATGAATTTGACCAGTTCAATATACGTCTTCCAGAAGTGATAATCGAACACAAGTATCATTAGTGCCCCCAGCTTGCGATGCCTATACCAGTTGAACCTTAGGGTAGCAATTTGGATGGCTGGTTTACTTTTAATGTGCCTGTGGTTAGTCTAGGGTATAATGACTGATAGTATTGCCACATTGTTTTATGACGGACACGATCCATAAATACTGAAAATATTGCGTCTTAAATGGATGTTTTGGGGTGGAAGAGAATTCTTTTGGCACTTGGGGTTGTGCAGGACTTACCTTTTTTTGTCTACGTTTCCAATAGGAAAACCTTCAAAAGAGGAAAGGATGATTTTGAGGGTGACATAAGGCGGTCAATATCTACGGGCGGTGATTGCGCGAACGCAGCCCTATAATGTTTCAAGGTAGAACACCCTGGCGCCGGTGGAGATATCCCTCTGAGTTGTTTGAGCCATTCAAAAGGCCCGGCGCAGAAACATTTCCAAAGCGCAAGCCACCATAATACCGCCCTAGCGCTTTTCACCCTATAACGGAACTAATGGGATGAAGTTATATGAAATGGAAGAGCGAAAAATGTATGGAATGTAAATATCGATCCCAACATTGTCATGAGTGTAAAAACCAAGTACAGGATGGCCAGCTCAACGCGAATTAAGTTCGGGGCCTCCCGGATGCGAGTCTCAGCGTTACCGTTATATAATTACATCGCTATACTTCAATAGTTTTCAAACTTTTTAAGTCATGAAGCACTTTTCAGGAAAAAATATTGTCACAGGACACTAAATTTCATCTAGCACTTTTATGAACCTACTTTGAACAACGAAATATAAGAGTTTAGAATTGTAGTCGGGTGAAGCAAGCTTTATGTCATAGCGCAAAACAATATTCGGTATTCTTGAATCATAACCAAATAGCTAATACAGTGAGGTTACATGTGTTAAGGGTCGTCTGCGCGCGCTGCTTACTAGAAAAGTACATTAATTTTATTTTAGTGTTTTTATTTTCATTGAAAACAATAAATAATGTTCTATTTAAACTGATAATAATAAGCACAAACCTGTGTTAAAAGAGATGCCCCTCAGCGGCTATATATTGCCGGCATTCACGTAGAAAGTTCTTGTAATTCATCTATTTTTTTTTTTCCCCTTGCATAAAAACACGTTTCTTGTCACTGAGAGATCCTGTCTCCCTTTTTATCAAGTTCGCAAATAGTTTCTCTACTTGGAAACCCAGTACCAGGATATTCTCTTTCGGATCACCTTGCTACTTCTCCGCAAGAATCCGTTTTCACATGTGTACTGTTTTCAAGGCTGTATTTACCTAGTGACACAACTGAAAAAAAATTAGCATACAATCTAGACAATGAAATCACCGAGTAACAGGAACGCATAATCACTTGCTGCTAATCCGCCATCAATAACTGCGTATGCATTATAAGACTTTGACGACTGTCTTAGTACGCAGCCGTGCTCTGCCGCCCCGTAACTCAAATAACCTCACTGTATAAGTGTCGGTACATAATATATATGATTCAAATTTAAATGACATAACAACAGGTTAAGTGCTTTACACATTTAACGTAACATCATCGTGAAATACGTTTTATTTCCCTTTCAATTATTTCATTTAGCTTACTTGGAGTTATTTTCCGATAGCTTCGTTGGATGTATCTATTATTTATTTTGGAAGATCATAATAAGTATCTGAATCTCTCTCCTCTTTCAACGGTCTGTTTCTGCTTCACTGAAATGACAGGAATTATGTTCTCTCTAATGAGCACAATATTTAAGTAAATCTTCAACATATCATACATTACAATATTTAATCGAAATAAAGTAATTGGACATGATATAAAACAAAATATTGTACGTAATTACTACAGAACTCGTTTCGAAATTCTGCACTCCAGAATGTTTACGGCTCGGTCCTTAACATCCCGCTGGTTAATCTGCAATAATTTCGTAAATAACTATATAGAAATACAGCATTATGGCACAATACAGACATAATAGAAACAAGTTCCTACAATCATTAACACTTAATATAATAGCCATTGCACATACTGACTACTATATTTACATAATGTAATCTACATATCATTAGAAGAACAGCTTCCCCATCATTATTGCAGAGTTTCTTAATCCCAATAATAGCCATTGCCAAACAATTTTAGGGAGAACGAATTCATTTGCACCATCGTTCTGGTGCCGTTGTTTCTTCGTATGGTATGTCGAAAATGTAAATAATAATAATAATAATAATAATAATAATAATAGAAGAAGAAGAAGAAGAAGAAGAAGAAGAAGAAGAAGAAGAATGTACCCACATGCTGACAGTGTTGGGCTGCATGTTATTTCACTTGGAAGGCGTTACGATGATTGTTTGATGACTAAAGACAGAATGTAAAGGTATAAGTGTTTCTAATATGCAGTACTGTTCTCAGATTTCCTCACTTATTCCCCATTGCCGATTTTGTTGCGTGTTTATGACAAAGTGATGTTTTTTGATTTCGAAAAAGGTGAATTGCAATAATTAGCGTTTTCTTCCTGAATACAATAGCGATTTATCTGTGCACAGCGTTTAAAATTTGAAGCACAGGTCCTATGTAGGACGCCCGCGCCTTTCCTTCAATTAAAATTTAAAATTCTTAGTCATTTGTAAAGATCGGGTGGGGAATTACGTCTATGGAGTTTGGAATACTTAAAAGAACATTTAGGAAGGTCTACCGTTCTGGAATTCAAACTTGGAAAACTTAAGTACCGTGTCAAAAAGGAAGCGTCTTTCTTCGGGTGACACTAAGTTCAGCTATAAAAACTACCTCAAGTATCCTTTTGCCGACCATACTGCTGAACAGCAATGGTTAAAACTCTTTCTTAGATGACATGGAACCATCACTTGCTAGGATCTTAGATTTCACCAAAGAAACCATATCGAGATCTCATGACATCTAGCAGCAGAATAAGAAAAGATTAAATAAGGAATGTGTCTCTTAATCGTCCAGAGCAAAGTTTCTAATGCGATTGCATTGAGAAGAAAACGGTGGATTGGACATTTCAATTGAGAGAAGTTCCTTTAATTGATAGTGGGGTCTCTGATTTGCACATTCCAGGAAAAGAGGCTAGAACAGATTACGATGCAGGTTTCTTGTTTTGTGCGAAGTTCCAAATGAACTGCAGAGAAAATTTGTGCATAGTGTTAAGTTTGAAGGATGAACAGAAAATGGTCGTGAAATTTGTATTTGTGAGTTCTGACATTAAAGTGGAATTAACCACCATTTTAAAACTTAAGTGTTAGAATCTTACAAAAAGGTGCGTTGTAAATATAGCAAGATAATAAAAATTCTCTTTTGATATTTTTTGTATTAAAAGGGTTTCTGTGACTTTAAATTTATTCTTAAGAAAAGTTCAACAGACAACAAAACTGAAGTATTATAAAAAATGCATTTGTTCAATAAATATACGAACAAAATTACACAGACCAATAAAGTTATATATGTATGTGTGCCAAACTAATGCACTTTTTATAACTTTCGATCACATAATAAATAAAACTAATCTGTGCGGAGTGGCTTTATTACAAGGGACTGGCTGCAAATCAGACGTTTTATAATCCTCATGCATCCAAAATTTAAGCATAAATGACATTTCCCAAGCCTTTCCTTTTGCAAACACTTTTGCAAGCGTAAGTTATAAATAGCTATTATAGTTAGAATATTTTATTACCCTGTCTTGTTCCTTCCTGTAATCAATGTAAATATATTCAGTGCATTTTGTATCTGAATATGACGTTTTTAATATACTGGAATAAAAATCATCAAAACTTGTGTGTGACATAAGACAAGCATTTAGAACATAAACAGGGAAGGAAAGATGCGGTGATACATTCACTTTGGCAAAGAAAATTTTCCAAGCTCTTTTTTCAGGCTTATTATCATTTGCAACCACAAAAGTAAAAATAAATCCTTTTACACGTAAATCGTTAATTGCATCCCCTCACTTATTAATAATATTGCACGCTGTAAATAGCTACATTTAAAATTAAATTATATATTTTACATGGAAGTTTTTTTGAATAGTGTTTAACGCCCCTTTTACTGCTGAGGCACCACAGGCGGTACATGGAAGTGATAATCTATAAAAGTATAATCATCTCCACCAGGTTGGATATTTGGAATAAGTCTGGGGAACTAGAAGTACACATGTCCTTTAAGTTTTATTGTTACAAAAGTGTTCGTTCTTAAATCTGCTGTGATCGCGGATATTAAAAAACAGATGAGAAGCCGTAGGAGGAGGATACAAAATTGACGCAGCAGATAAAATCTCGTATTTTTCAAAAAGAAAAAAAAGAATTCTAATATAGCTAATAAACCTATCTGTCTATTGAATGTATACGAACTTTTAACTATAGCTATTTTTCCTATTCTATGAGAAGTCCTTATCATTAGCTCATAATTTCTGCCTTAGTTACTCAGTGTATGAAGTCCTTGGTAATTTCAGATCCACAAAGTGCCTCATTACCTGAATTGCTGATCAGTGTGTATGAAAGCAGTTCCTTGTATTCTAGCACATTTAATGCACCCATATACTTTTGCCAACAGCAAATTATTATTTTTTAAAATATGGACCACAAAAAAGGAGCTTTACGATACAATGTACAGAAATCCATATTACACTTGACACATTGAAAGCGAATAGATGAAGGCGGAGGAACACAAAGAAAAAAATTAAGTAAAAAAGTATTCTCGTAATTTCGAAACACAAATTTTGAAAAATTATTTAGGATATTTTTCTTCGTCTTGTCACGGGTATTTTATGCTGAAACTTCTTGGTTTTAAACGCACTTAAAGAATTCACTAGTTTAAAATATGTTCCTAGATTTAAAACTGATATTAAGCTATTGTGAGAGGGAGTGATATATCCATTTTATTGAGAGCGCAGAGGGAACGATCTCAAAAATCTTTGCCGTTTGATATCCAAGATGTAAATTTATCCTGCTACTCGTGTTGTGCCTTTCCATTCTCTCAAAGACATGTAGATTTGTATCTTATTTCATTATAGATTATTCACATTAAATGCACGTTTACAGCACGCGCGCGCGTACATATACATTCTAACTAAGGTATTGGACAAAGCTTACAGGCATAAGTTGTGGAAAAATATTGAGAAAAAAGGAAATCCACTACACTTATTAGGTATTGTAAGAATGCATACAGGGAAACAAATATTATAGTAGAAAATGTATGGTATAGAATTGTAAAATTGACTATTAACCAAGCTATAAATACTGATTCAAAAAGTGCATACTTCAAGATATATGCGTTGAAGTAAATTAACTTTATATTTAAAAACCAACAATGATACAATTTTAATACTTTATGAAGTGGTGTCGGTCCCAACATTAACTTATGGTACAGAGTGTTGAATCCCAGAAAGAACAACGAAAGAGAATTCAGGCAACAGAAATTAAAATGTGTAGATCAATTTTACGACTTATAAGAGCTGCCCGAATAAGATACGTATATACCAGGCGAAGATTAAACATACAGAGTGCTGCAAAAGTTTCTGTTAAGGTCAATACATTATATTTGTGAAATACATTTGGCAATTATGTAAAATAAAATAACTTTTCATTTCATTCTTTCCTATAGGCCTTGAGTTATTTTTCTTCAGTATTCTATGATATTACAATTTTTTTTCATTTCACTTTAAAATTCTCATGCCGAATCTACCAGTAGATTTGAAGATTGGGTTATGGAGTTCCACTCTCACTGAACTTTGACGCTTTCTTGATCTGAGGGCTCGAAATGCAGTTTGGCAACCTATCCCATTAGTACCCTATACGAATCAAATCGGATGAATTTCTTGGCAAATCAGTGACATTCTAGTCCACTTTTCTTTCTTTTTTTTTCGGAGGAGGGGGTGCCTAATGTATACTTAGCTCTGTTGGATCTGGCTGCATCTTGCATCAGAACAGCAAGCGCCCACACACCAACTTCTTCCCTTATTTTCTTTTCCATGTCTGTTGATACTTTGCTTGGATTATCTAATCTTACACTGTCACAAACTAATTCATCCACTTTATTCTTGCATTTTAAAATTGTTGTTGGTGTTATTTTTAGTATTTTTAAAAACCATATGCTCATTTTCCCCTCTTGACTAAGGCTTAGATTTGGGGACGTCTGTGCTTACGTTTTTAAGCCCCATAATAATCTGGAAATAGAGAATATTTCAGTTATAAACACATCGGAATTTAAAAATATACATATTGTTTACAATAGGAGTTCCTGACACGTAACAAAAATGTTATTACATGTTTAGGTTAGAATAATCATGCCACTTAAATACACAAACATTTCATGTCTACCATATTGCAAGAAGATTAATTAATTTAACTGCATAGAATGAAACTTACCAGCGTTTCAACAGAAAAATACAATACTTGATGACTCTGTAATTTTAACTGAACAATCACATTTTCAGTAATGACCAAGATTGGAAAAATGTAATTACTGTCATTAACTGTCATTTTCCTCCAAATTCCCGTCAGAGGACTGGATAATTATTCATATAACCATTAAAGAATATAATATAAAAATTCATAAATTCAAATATAATTTTACATAAAATATTACTTCAACAATAGAACATAAATGTTCAGATACTATTAACGTTTGTTACACCATTTTTACCTAATTTGGTAGATGAAATAACTAAACACCATCAAACATGAATAAATCACTTATGACAGATTCCCGAAACGAATTTCACAGAACTAAGGAAGGCCGAATTTAGAAAAGATGGAGGTGGCAGTTTCCTTGAAGAAAGGGCAGTCATATAAGATGAGGTATCCTTTTTTTTCAGTAGTTTTCCCTTACAAAAGTAAAGGGAATGATAAGTTTGCAAATAAGAAGCTAATTATTTTGAAATATTTTCTATCGGTAAACAAAATCCCCTCATTTGGAACGTTTATGATAAAGCCGCTTTTAAAATGAAACGTAAACCCATCCTCAAGATGACGTTTTTGTATTTGGTTCATTTCCCTAAGTTATTTCAGAATAGGCCACTTAATGGGCTTGAGCATGTTAACACGACTATATACATGTTTAATGATGGTGTTTATTTCAAAGGAACGTGCCTACCCGCAATGATTCAAAGCCAGGACGACTAATGTAGTATTTTGTTAATTTCAGCACCCAGCAGGGGTTATGTCTGTCTTAACGAATGTGAGCTGGTTGACCCTCACAGTGAGCATCTGCTCCGTGGGCTGTCCTCCACTTCATGTCCTTTGCTCGTTTACAATCGCGAAAAGTACGTGTGTGTGTGTGTGCACGCCTCAACCTTCCTCTCTTTATAGTACATAAATATGTCACTCTCTGAAATGTAGTTTCTCCCCTGCAAGCTTTCATTCAGTGCGTTGTTCGTAAGGCGCGAGTTACTGCATTGAATATTGATGATAATACGGTCAGAATCACGGAACTGTTTACCTGCTACAACTCCTTTATATTTCTATGAAGGAACCGCACCTGTTTTCCTGTAAGAAACACGCAAATTAAGTCGTGTGTATCGCTTGTGCAAAGCAACATGATAAATATATATTATAAACTGCCATGGAAACTCCCCATTTAAATTACATGTTAAATATAACTCAGGAAAGTATTTTAAGCATGTTGCTTTTTTACGCTAAGAGGTGAATGAATAGATAGGAATACTTTAACAACAAAACATAAACGTGGTAGCTAAACTGCAAGCTGATACTCGTTTAGCATTGTATCAAGATTAGCCACTAACAAGGAAACGTTTTGGTTGAACTAGATCGAGTGCAATAAAACATTTTATTAGTTAATTTTGCTAAAATATTTAATTTTGCTCTAAAATAAATTAACTTTATGAATTATTGTAGATTAGAATTACAGTAAATTTCCAACAGTTTGTAGGACAACATTAGATTTCACTGATGAAAACAACGCACATTTTAGGAGGACTGCAGTAAAACTAATTTACGTGAAAGGAAAGATGACACAAATAAATTGTATGGGAGATTCAGTAGCTACGCAGAAACTCCAGAGAAATGCACTAAGAACTGAACTTTTTTATACTTCTGAAACGATTAAGGACTTCAGGAGGAAAAAATAACTTAAATTTATGAACAAATTCTTAAGTATTAAGGTTCTAATTGTTCTATATTGTTTGTAATGAAAGTAAGAGTGGTTTGGCTTCTCCTGCTTACATAGTCTCAGGTCCACGCCATCGATATATCAAAGTATTTTAAATAATTTTTGATGAGACTTTGATCTGGGGCTCTCCAAAGGAAAGTCAAACTGTGGGATCATGAGGGAGGTGGGTTGTTATGAAGATTAGTGAACAGTAAAGCAAGGTCGGTGAAATACTGGCTTAGACTAAAGCAGGGAGACCAGTCCATATTTCGTGGTAAATGCTATAGATACCAGATTCAAAATATAAAACCAACGTTTTCGGCTATAGAGGTGGAAAGAGTACTCAAAGAAATTGATCTGGGTGCAATATGGCGACGAGGTAAGGAAAATAATAAAAATTCATAGAAAAGGTTAGAACAAGG
Source organism: Metallyticus violacea (assembly GCA_030762175.1). NCBI lineage: Eukaryota > Metazoa > Arthropoda > Insecta > Mantodea > Metallyticidae > Metallyticus > Metallyticus violacea. The sequence continues at coordinate 320,192,144 of CM060846.1, read as the reverse complement.
CAAGAGGATTTCAGCAGACAAGACACGAAAAGTATCCTTGAGCCTAACGAATGAAATTAAAGTAAGTTGGGGTGAAGAGTTGGTTCCAGGGAGAAAAGTAAGGCCAAGTATGGCCTGATTTAGACTGGTAGGTTGAAAGATTTAAAAATAATGAATTGTTCTGGAGGGGGGAATCTGCTTATTTTGTGCAGGGAATGAGGAAGGGGTACATATTTGTAATTTGTTATGTCCCGATTTATGTTATCAGTTTCACCCATATGTTTGTTGTGGACGTCAACTATGGAATTGAAATACTCATTACCTTCTTTTATTATATGTGAATATTACTTTACATAATGAGCAGGTTTTTTCCATAAATGTTGCAAGTCACAGAAACGACAAAGTTATCCTTCCAAGTACTCAGGAACACTCCATCATACCTACAATTCGCATACTAGTACTGCGAATCTTTTTCCTGAAGGAGATAAGTGCTGATTTCCGCTCAGATTTTAGGCAATCTCATCTTCATCCCCAGAATCTTCATCTGGAATAATAGTGCTCAGGAGGTTCGATGAATATAACTTCAACTGTAAGTGTAGCATTTTCCACGTTTTCTCCATCTTCTTCTCCGAACTGAATATCCAGAGCTTTCCTAAGTGATATATGACCAGTTTACTAAACAATTTAAAACAAATCACGAGTTGAAGAATTGTGGATAACTTATAAAATTTAAATACGACAAAAATAAGTAGCCAAACACATTCAGCGCAGTAAAAATTTTAAAGATATTTTCAAATCGCCTTTGTTTATTGAAAACATAACTTCAAGCTCTATTACAGTAGCAATAAAGCAATAATTTTCTTACCTTGACACGAAGTCTGACTTATCCACGATTTCAACGAACTATAAACCCATATCAATACGAAGAAAAGATAGCAAACATTGTTAGAGGCGATAAACAAATCCAAAGTTTCATTATTATGCGTGACTCTGGCACAAAATACAAGCATTAAGTAGTGGGCCGGTTCAAGTGTTCTAGTGGTAACCATACTTGTTTCATAGACCCAAGATAGTGGGTTTAAGTCCGGCCAGGGTCGATGGATATTTTAAGATGTGAAAATCCTAAGTGTGGTTTCCTTCCGGAGGGAAGTAAAGCCGTTGGTCCCGTGTCGTAGAATTAAGGCACGTAAAAGAACCCCAACTTCAAAGAAGAGGTCCCTGAGCAAAATTTGTCGACCCTTTCACTCCCTGAATTTAATGGCATGCTAATGACCTGAGAGTTTAAAGATTGCTGGTAACTAAATGCAGCAGCGCGAAAGCACACTTATTGCAACTTTGGTTTATAAATATTAGCCAAGAAATCAATTTCAACATACTTAATTTGTTTACTGTTGAACTGGAGTAGCGAGACAAAAGTAGTTTCGAGATTGGGAAAAATACTTCCTATACTACCATTTGGCATATTTTTGTATATTCTTTTAATTGTATTCATTATACTAACAACCCCAATCCTACATTTTCTTTATTGTCCTCTTATAATTAGGTTATTTGCCCTACCGATTCAAAAGGAACTGCAGCAGTTTTGTTTAATAAATCGTAGTTTTCAGTAAAACATTCATTAATTTGTAAGTTGTGAGTCAGTTATCAAAATATT